>CAJNJA010016128.1:0-11478 GCA_905231915.1 Symbiodinium necroappetens | reverse complement strand
ACCTACACCTACACACCTACACCTACACCTACACCTACACCTACACCTACACCTACACCTACACCTACACCTACACCTACACCTACACCTACACCTACACCTACACCTACACCTACACCTACCTACCTACCTACCTACCTACATACATACATACATACATACATACATACACACATGTATTGAAATGTACATGCTTCGGGGAGTATGTATGTATGTGTGTATATATGTAAAAATATGTTATGAATGGATGGATGCACGGATGTAGGCATGTATGTATGTATGTATGTATGTATGGATGGATGGATGGATGCATGCATGCATGCATGCATGCATGCATGTATGTATGTATGTATGTATGTAGGCATGTATGTATGTATGTATGTAGGCATGTATGCATGGATGCATGGATGCATGGATGGGATGGATGTATGTATGTATGTGATTATGTCTGTAATTGTGTATGTGTCGATGGATTTGGGGTTCAGGGATATATGCACATCAAACAAACGTATGACGTACACATGATGTAAATTTGCTATGAGGATCTGATCAGGCTGGATTTGGAGCCTTAAACCCCTAAACCCTAAACCCTTGAGGTTTAGTGCTTCATGAAGGTCCCTGACGGGTTCAGGTGGAGCGGTGAAACTTTTGGCTTCAGGGCAGTTGGGGCTTCAAGGGTTTTGGTTTTTTTCTTGAACCAGCAGCTTACATGTCGTGGCCCAAAAAGATGTCATGCTTGGTGCTGAGCATGGAAGTCTCAGTAAGCCGGCGCCGAACTGCAAATTCGAAACGTCCCAAGCAGTAGTGGCAGTAGTATCCTTGTTAAAAGACCTCATGAATTTTCAGTCAATGGGTCTTTGCAACAGCTAAAGAGGTTCGCATAACATATGCAACCACAAAGTAATCAGCAAAAACGGGTAGAACCCTTTCGAACGACAATAGTCAAAAGGATGCTCAGTATCACCTTATCTTTACCCTAAAACCTAAACCCTAAAACCCTACACCCTAAAAGTGTCTAAAAGTAAATATACTGACTCCGAAGTCATACTTTTTGAGGTACACTGGCTACTACACTACAGGTAGAGGTAACTTTCAGGTTTTAGGGTTAGGGCTTAGGTTTTAAGCCGAAAACGATTAGCAAGATTGTGTCCTTCTAGCCTCCATGTTATAATTGCAGGATAATATACCCCCCTCGCACAAAGCCCTGTCCTAATTACGAAGGATCCTTTATTAGAGGTAGTCGTGAGGATTGTTCAAGTTAGAATTTAGGAGCGGGGGGTGGGGTCAGGTTTAAGAAGAAGAAGCGTGAAGAGAAGCAGGACAAGGGTGAGAAAGGGCGACGATGACCTGTGCCGCCTGTGTCATCAGCGCCGCAAGAACAGGGAGTGTCACATTTGCAAGGCTGACTTCGCGGCGGCTCAGAGGGACGCGAAGCGGCAAGGCAAGCTCTCCTTCTCAGCGAGCTCAAGAGGCGGAGGTGCTCAGTGGAGAGACTTTATGTTCAGTTTCGTTCGCTCTTGCGGTGAACGACGCAAGTACGAAAAGAGGGATATGTTCGACTGTATCAAGTATGAGACTGCGATCCGCCTTGCGGCAAGACTGAAGTTGGGGCTCAAGGCCTTGATGTCAGAGAACGAGTACGTGGAGAGGGAGGAGAGAAAAGGCCAAAGTCGCATGGATGCTCGCACTGAGTGGTTGAGGCAAGAGAAGCAGGCGTCAGGCATCAGGTTTTGGTTTTCGACGGGATTGAGGGATAAGGGTTTATCAAGAGTTGTGTCTTCTGGAATTTGGTGGTACTTACAGACATCATCAACAACGTGAAGCACAAACTAAGCTTGCAGGTCTACTTGAGGTTTAGGAGTTGGCAATCAATCCCAAGCTGAACCGCTCAGGTTGAAGAACTTGGATGACAAGACCGCGCGGCCCCCCACTTCCCAGACGATTTTGGGTTTAAGCTTCAGGTCCTATGGTAGGATGTCCCAGCCCGCAAATATTTTCCAAATTGCACCTGACACATCCCTGAAGCCATCGTTTGGGCCCCCTTCGACCCTCTACCCCCATGCATTTCGCCCGGAACCCCAGAAGCCGGTCCATAATCAAGAACCCAGTGCAGAAAGGGATCCAGGAAACCTCACAGCCGCCTCGAGGATCCCTTAAAGAAACACTTGCAAAAGAGAACCCTGGACTGTTTGGTTTAAAGCTTAGGGCTTGTCGCTTGTATTCACTAAGCCCTAATTAAACCCTAAACCTTATATGCCCGAAACCGTGGTACCACTGAGCTCAACTGGGCTCTGGGCTTTGACCTTAAACCCAAACTGCATATCCTCCAACCCTAGTTCACGAGCATCTGCCAGCCATCGACGATCTCACCCAGGAGCAGGGGAGGTTCAGGGGTCTACCAAACACCCCAAATAGCCTACCTTTTTCAGGACTTATATAGAGAACTCAGGTTTCTATTGGGTCCAGGTCGAGCTTTCGGGGTTGAGCCGCGAGTTCGGAGCCTCAGGCCCAGTATCGAGAAAGACGCTACCTTCAATCCACAGTCTAGGGTTTTGAGTTTCGTGTCTATACACACACACACATATATATATATATAGACAGATAGATAGATAGATAGATAGATATGCATGTATGTATGCATGCATGTATGTATGTATGTAAGTATGTATGTAGAGGGTTTGGGTTGCCTAAACCCTCAAAGCCCTCAGCCTAGGCCTAGTTACTTTGGATAAAACACCCTCAAGTTTTGAACTCCTGAGAGCATTGGAGCCCGAGCCCAGAAAACACTTTAATGTAATGCAACCGATTGGAACTTAAACCCTAAACCCTAAAAGGCGATAAAAACTTTAAAGAACCCTTTAAGAGCACGGCCGCAGAGGTCAGAAGTCTGAACGGCTGCCGCGTGGCGGATCACATCCTTAGCCTTGTTCCGGACGCTGAAAGGCCGACCCGATGGGTTGGGTTTAGAGGAACTCTTGCTTAGGCTTTAGGCTTTGAGTTTAGGGTTTAGGGTTTAGGGCCAGTTTAGGGTCAAGGTTTAGGGTTTAGGGTTTAGGTTTGTGGTTAGGGTTTAGGGTTTAGCAAGTTTAGGCTAGGGTTTACCTCATTATAACTTCGTGGCTGAGTGGGCAACCTTTAACCTTTTGGGGTTCATATAATCCTTCCGTAATTGAAAAGGTTCAGCTTTTTTGGGCTAGGGTGCTCAGCCCCTAAGAGGGTTCCTTCAAGGGAGGGCGGTGATTTGAGGGGTAGGCGCCCGTTTAGCATCGATTACCAGCCCTTCTTCGGTAGATTCAGGTCGGACCAACTGGTAACAACCCCCTTAGAGTCTCTAGATGATTAGGGCTTAGGGTTTAGGGCTTAGGACGACAGTGAACCTCAAGCCCTTTTCTAATGATTGCGCTCTATCCGTTTTCTTACTCAGCGAGAATGCCCTGCGACCCCAAAACCTCTGACTTCAGCCTCTGGACAGAAAAGATCAATCTTGAGGTTGTTTCTGGGATTTAAGGCCTTACTTTCTCAGTGCTTGGACCTTCCAGGCATTTCAAAACCGGTTGAACACATGAACCGCTCATGGAACAAGACCTTCCTGGATCATTCTAGCCCCATACCGGCCTGTCAATACCCTAAACCCTCGACCCCAAACTTACACCTTGCATCAGAATCTCAAGCCCCCCTGCACTTTAAGGTACATTCCGTAACCAAAGGGTATTGGGCTCTCTGGGATCCCTTTGTTCCAGGTTTCGGGATACCCTGCGCCTGGTGAAGATCTGGGCGAAGCGAAGAGGGATCTACTCGAACGTGCAGCGTGCTCAGATCCCTAGCATCCTTGCAGCATAGTCGAAGTCGAAAGTTTCCTTTTACAGTGGGGCCTCATTTAATGTTGCCTTTTTAAGGGTTCCTGCAGGGTTCTATCTCATACCTAGGGGCTGCTCGTGCAGCCTACCAACAGCTACTTCTTTGATACGGTCTCTATATACAACCCCTATATCGGTTCAGAATATCAACCTACACAAAAGTGTGGTATCGTAGTTTCCCTAAACCCTATAAACCCTATAAACCTAAACCCAAAGCCCTAAACCCTAAACCCTAAATCCTAAGCCCTAAGCCCTAAACCCTAAATCCTAAACCCTAAGCCCTAAACCCTAAACCCTACACCCATCATTGAGGTACGGGTTCCTTTTGAGGCTTTTTTTCACAAGCTGTTTCGGCTCGCAGGGTTCCATTCTTCAGGGCTCAGAGGCTCCCTTTTTTAGGGGCCTCCCCTTGCAAGGGTTTGCTTTTAAGGGTTTCCCTCTTCCATGGCTTCTTGAAGGGTGCTGCAAACTGTTCAGAGTTTTTTTTTTTGGTTGGGGGGGGGAGGGGTAATTCAGGTTTTAAAGCCCATGGATCCTTGGCAGATACAGGGGGGTGAGGGGCTTCGGCCTGGAAGGCTTTAGAGACAAACCACGGCTTAGGGTTTAGGGTTTAAGGTTTAGGGTTTAGGGTTTAGGGGGATGGGTTTATAGGGCTTCGGGTTTGGAAGCATCACTTTCCACTCTGGCGGGTACGCTTGGCGCCATTTGAGAACCCTTGGAGTCTCCGAGTACTAAGAGGCCAAGCGCCCAAATAGTAAAACCCAAAACCTAAACCCTAAACCTTAAACCAAAGCCCATCCCGAGGATAGTCTTTGGGATCTAAACAGCCCGACTACTGTTTGTGTACGTAGACCCTCAAGGTGAAGGCATCCTATATCCTCACAGAGCCCTGAAGAGGAAGAAGACCGGAACCGGGTAGTCACCTGGGAGCCGTTGTAGGGCTCAGGGTGAGGGTTGAGCTTATAGGGTTTAGGGATGTGGGGCTTTGGGTTTAGAGGTTTTGTGTGTTGGGTTTAGGGGTTTAGGATTTTGGGGTTTAAGGTTTTGGGCTTAGGGGTTTAGGGTTTTGGGTTTAGGGGCTTAGGCTGGTTGGGGCTGGTGTTGCCCAACTGCGAATTTGGGTCTGGACCGGCGACGATACGGGAGGTGGCCATGCTCCATGTGCTCATGGACCCAGGATCTCTTGGAGTCGCTGCACATGTGTTTACTTAGGATGAGGGCTTGTTGCTGCACTTCTGCCATGACTCGGTCCACTGCCTGCATCGGGAGATCAGAAACCCCTGCAGGGGCCATCTGGAGGAGGCTGTGGCTACAGCTGCCTTCATCTGGACACTACACTACAAGCCCTTCAGCACCGGGACATTTTTGCTGACAAGAAAGATGCGCTGGAGAAAGCTGCGCTGGATGCTTTTATGGAGAACTGCGCACCTGCCTCTACGGTCATACGGCAGTAACACAACACAGAGGCCTAGAGAATCAGTCAAACTATCCACCTATAGTCCCATTAGAGTTTAAGTAGCAAGGAGATCCTTGCAGCGTACTCGAACGATTATTATTAAGGTTCGTACATTACAGGCGTATACTCTGAGTCTGTAGCAGCATCGTCGGTCACCATAGGTTCAGGCCATGAGTTTTAGAGTTTAGGGTTTTCTTTTGGTAGATGTGATGCCGCCCTTTATGCTTTTATGCTGTGTACATGCGTAGCTGTTCAAATTGGGGGGTCCCTTTTTGGGTCCAACGAATAGTACAGAACCATTACAAAAAGAGCCCCCAATTTAGAGAACTACCCATCTGGAAGGCTGATGGAAGAAGCTGAAGAGATTGCAAGCCCTTGTAACGGAGTTTGTCTGGGGCAAATTACATAAACCCCTGGAGAGTTCACGTAGAGGGGTTCTAGATTCCCCAAACTCCAAATCTAGATAGTCCACCCTTAAACCATACAGTGCTATAGACTCCAAACCCTAAACACCAGACCCCAAATCCCAAGTCGAAAAAGCTCCTCACCACCAACCGTCGACTTGGGACTAAACCCTAAACCTTAAACCCCTAAGCCCCAAACCTCTAGGATGTTTAAGGCTCGTGGGATTTCCCTACCACTCTAGTACGGTTTAGGGTTTAGGGCTTAGGGTTTAGGGCTTAGGGTTTAGGGTTCAGGTTTAGGGCTTAGGGTTTTAGGTTTAGGGCTTAGGGTTTGGGGCTTGCTAATGCGTTTTGCCGCAATTTTCAAATGCTCCGCGGAAGTCTTGAAGGCCTTAGAAGCCATGCGCTTGCTGCTGGCAAGTAAGTTCAGGGCTTATGTTTAGGGTGTAAGGTTTAGCGTTCCAGTAGAGTTTAGGGTTTAAGGTGTAAGGTTTAGAGTTTATGTTCAAGGTTTGGGGTCAGTTGCAGCCGCTGAAGCCCCAAACCTCAGTGTCTCCCGGATTTCGTGAAACTTCTAGAGCAACACCGAGCCAAAACCTTGCTTGGCAACTGTACAAGAAGGTTCCGAAACTCTACCCTACACCCTCCCTACCCCTAGGCTCCATAATTGTTCCTTTTGGGGATTACCTTATAGGATCCTAAATAAAAACCACAAAAAGGAACCATGGAGCTTATGGCCTAAACATTAAGTCCCAAGACCCTTCAATTAAGTCTCGAGCCCTAAAGCCTGAAAATATTTAAAGACTGAGCTCTTGTTAGGGGATTTGATTTAAGTTGCCACAATGGAGAATGATATGGTTTCCTTGTTTATGGAACTTAATGAACTAAAATTCCCTTCACGACGAGAACCCAGGCATGCACCTCCCCGCCGAAAGCGCTCATGAAACCCCCGTAGGCGATCACTGTAGCAGCCCTTGACAAACCCGAGACAATGAAGCCTAACCCCTAAACCTTACCTGGACATCGTTTAAGGACTCATGTTGAAAATACTCGCGAAGAGCAGAAAAGGAAGGTTCTGTTAGGGTCCAGGTAAACCCTAGACCGTAAACAAAGGACACAAGACCGATCAACGCCCTCTTTTCGTCCTTAAGCCCTACACCCAAAAAGCCCTCTCCCTAGATACCAAGCCTTAAACCCCAAACCTCAGACTTCAAGCCCAATATGCCATAAACTGGGTAGTTTCCTTAGTTCGGTCCCCGTTTTGATCCCCCAAGTAGTACGGCAGCCTTATAAAAGGATCCAGAATTGGACCCTAATTTAGAGAATTATCCAACTGTTAACCCTAAACCCTAGAACCTAAACCCCTAGCCCTAAACCTTAAACCCTAAACCCTAAGCCCTAAAATGTTAACCCCCAAGACTCGGCTTCTTTGGCGGCATCACTTGGGCCATCCTCGTTGCTCGCGTGTGTCAGCCCTGCCCTCAGCTTGAGCTTAATCTATAAACCTGACAAACGGTTTGTATAGAGGCCTTACTACTTACCAATAATATGTTGTTTTTTGTTTGGGGCGTTCCTTTATTATGATTACAATATAATACACCCCAAAAGCCTATTCTAATCCCTGATGACCGTGCTGAGTATGTGATTGCAGGCTTGGCGGCCTATCGCACCCAGGCTTTAGGGCTTAGGTTTCTGGGTTTAGGGCCGTTTGGGGCCTGGGATTTTTGGGGTTTAGGGTTTAAGTTATAGGGTTTAGGGTTTGGGGCTGAGCTCATCGTACCGACATGAATACTTCCCAATACTATTCCTGTGGGCGTGCATATTGTTTCTATACTGCAGTAATCCCCAGAGTTTTTCCTTAGCATTTTATTCCTTAGGGACTTAGGGCCTTAAAGAATCTGACCATAACTCAACAAAACTTCTAGTAGACCCCATACGAGTCCTCATATTAGTCCTCAGTAGGTGTCTTGTTATGACTGTAACGTGTTATACTGTAGCATACACCAAACCCTACTCTAATTATTACGGCCTCTTTCTTGCAACCCCGAGCGCCAGCAAACTCCAACCGAGAGACTGCCAAACCCGAGGGTCAATGTTCTAGGATTCTAGGGTTTTGTAGTGTAGTTTAGGGTTGAGGGTTTAGAGGGCTTTAGGGTTAAGGACTTAGGCTTTTAGGCTGCAGGGTTTAGGGCCTATAGGTTAAGGATCTTGATTCGAGTCACTATAATCGGGAGTCCCTATTCTCTACTATAGATCCCCTTTCGTGGGAACTTCTGTAAAAGAGCCCAGTTGAGTTGAGGAGGATTCCCGAACCCATATAAGGTTTCGAGGAACGATACAAGGAAGATTATTTCGTTCAGGGATAGTGGAGTTTATGGGCTCTTCAGAAAGGGCACTTGTATCATTGCATTGCAAGCTGCTGAGGGCCACAAAAGAAAGCGTCTATTCCCCAAACCCTGAAAGCCACAAATCCCTAAACCCCTAACTGACCCCTGAACCCTAAAACCCCAAACCCCAAAATGGGAGACTTTTTTCGGTTGTGGGAGTTGCGGTGTCTTTGCAGATCCCGGGCTTCAGGGGTCGAAGATTTCCATGGCTTGGGGCGAAACCCAATAGACCCCCCACACCCTCAACCCTAAACCATAAGGTTTAGGGTTTAGGGAGCTTAGGGTTTAGGGTTTAGGGTTTTGGGGATCCTAAGGTCCTAAAGCCCAATGCCACTCCTGAACCTGGAAATCCCTCGAGGTTGTCGCTAGACCCTGAGCCCTAAAACCCTAGACCCTACAAACATTACTTCCTAGGTAATATTAGGGAGACCCCTTAAAGGGGGCCCTTCTTAACCCTATTTGTGGCTCCCTTAAAAGGGACCTTATTGAGAGGGTCTATATCCCCAAGGGTCCCCTTAATGCTAGCTCCCATTACTAGGGCTTTATGGCCCTGTACAAACCATTAAGCGTGTTTACGGCCCTGTGCAAGACCAAGCCCTGACTGAGCCTCCTAAAATCTACTTCTTTCGGGCTTGATCGGCAGAAATAGCAACAAGGAGCCTTAACAACGGCGAGGCGGGTTGGGGTTCACGTGAGCCCCCCAAAACCATAAAAGCAAAGTTCAGGGCCGAATTCCGCTGTAATCGAACCCGAAGCCCCGTAGCATCATATACTCTTGTAAAGCCTACCTATCGTCTCCATTGTAGTTCCTTTTTGGGGTCCCCTTTTGGGATCCTGAATACAAAACTGGTTAAACCCAAGAAAGGGACTACAATGGAGACTATAGGTAAAGCCCCTTATTCGCCTAAACCCTAAACCGTTATCAAGCAGGCTCTATCCCTACTACAACGCAGCCGCTTTGGCGAAGCGCTTCTTCCGCCTCTACGTCAGGCTGGGGTCTCAAGCGGCGTTTGGATTCTTAAGCGGCTTTGGGGTTTAGGGCTTATAGGGTTTAGGGATTTTTTGGGGTTTTAGACGGTTTAGGTAGGGTTTTATTGGCGTCTTGTTTTGTAACGGCTTTAGTTGTTTTATCCGGGCATAGAAGGCTTTTCCGATTTTTGCAACGGTTTCAAAGGGGCCTTGTGCAGAGAGGGTTTTCTTCTGCTACAAGCAGCTTCGGTACATATATATATATACATATACACATACACACACACACACACCTAGTCTACCCTATGTACATCAAGTGCCCATCCGAACAACTCCGACCCGAACCAGGTGGGAATGATGATAAAGCCCTATAAAGTCGAAACCCCAACATTTCAATACCTCACACCCTAAACTCTTAAAGACTTTCATCCCAGAAATTCGAAACCCCAAATTGAGGTGGGAATGGAAGAACCCCGTGGCGCTTACTCACATGCACGAGAAGCTTCTTGTCCAAAGCAGCTTTCAGAGGGGGCGTTGCTGGGGTTTAGGGGTTAGGTCTTGGGGTGTAGGGGTGTAGGGTATAGTGTAATGCAAAATCCTACAGTTCTTTCCTTGAAGCATGCACTACGGCTCCACTTGCCTGAATACTGGGTGTCCCGCAGCAAATCTTTGCCAAACAGTAATGATTCCAGAAGCCGACACTACAATCCGGAAAGTAGTGCAGGTCATGGGATCCCCAAGTAAGTTAAGGACTCGTCTTGCTTCGGAGTCTGTGGGGTCTATTGGAGGTTCATCGGGGGCTCAGCCACTATGGCCAGAGGGGGGGCAACCCTAGGCCCTAAAGCCTAAGCCCTAAGCCTTAAACCCTACTCCCTAAACCCTATAAGCCCTAAGCCCTAAAGCACTAAGCCGAGACTCGTCCTAAAGCTCTACTGTAGGCGCTGGGGGATCCTGGGGAGGTTGTGTTCGTTTAGCAGTCTTGATCCCTTGATGCTTCGTGTTTAGGGTCTAAGTGAAGTTTCACGGTCTAGGGTTTAGGGTTTATGGTGTTTAGTGTTTATAAGCGTCTAAGTTCGGTCTATAAGGTTTGAAGTCTTAGTCTTTAGGGTTCAGAAACCCTAAACCCTAAGCCCCAAAAATTCAGGGTGCTTCGGGAAGCGAACCTAAACCCTCACCCCCAATAAGCAACACCTACACTTTCTCCCTCAAGCTGCTAAAACCCGGAACCCAATAAACCCTACAGTGCGCTTTCCCAAACCCTAGAGGTAGCCCGAAGGCCTTAGATACCATGATCAAACTCGTAGCACTAAACCCTAAGCCTTAAGCCCTTAAATCGTGGGTAACTGGAGCTCTACTTCAAGAGTCATGGGACTTGAGTAACTGGTGCATATAGTATGATTAACTATAACCCAATTAATGTACTCACTTCACTTACGAAATCCCTGAAAACCCTGTAGAACCCTCATAGTACCCTAAACCCTAAAGCCTAAACCTAGTGTAGTATTCAATTCTCAGGGAAACTCCGTAAACCCCGTATAGTGCTTCCAGAGAAACCCCACAAGACTCCTCCAAGTAAGGTTCGACAGGTGGAGGGTTTTCAAAACGAGGGTCCCTTTTAGGGGGTCCGTTGTAGAAGGGTGCCGTACCAACTTGGGGACCTAACCCTACACCTTAAACCCCAATCCCTAAACCCTAAAACGGGACCCTGAACCCTAAACCCTACACCCTAAACCCTAAACCCTGAACCCCTAAACCCCTAAACCCTAAACCCTAAACCGTCAATCCCTAAACCCGTAATCCCTAAAACGGGGACCCTAACCCCAAAAACAGGGACCCTAAACCCTAAACCCCTAAAATGAGACCCTAAACCCTAAACCCTAAAACGGGGACCCTAAACCGTAAACCCTAAACCGTCAATCCCTAAACCCTAAAACGGGGACCCTAAACCCTAAACCCCAAAACGGGACCCCAAACCCTAAACCCTAAAACGGGTCCCTAAACCCTAAACCCCAAAACGGGACCCTAAACCCTAAACCGGGACCCTAAACCCTAAAACAGGGACCCTAAACCCCAAGCCCTAACTTTAGAGAATTCCCCCAGGTCGGAGCCGGGTCTGATGGCTTTCAAGATCTGGAACCCCAAGGTCCCCCCGGGCTTTGGGCATTTTTTTAACGGGTTCCTTAAAGGGTTTAGGGGTGGGGCTTTGGTTTTTTTTGGTTCTTAACGGGTTCCTGAACAGGGTTTCTTTAAAGCGTTCTTTAGGGGTGTTAAAGCCCTGGGCTGGGGCTTTGGCTTTATTGGAGTTGCTTGGTGTTTTATGGGTTTAGGGTTTAGGGTATTATGGGGTATATAGGTGTTAGGGGCCCCGGGCTTTGGTTGTTTTTTTTTGTTGTTGTTGTTTTTTT
>CAJNJA010016127.1:0-11478 GCA_905231915.1 Symbiodinium necroappetens | reverse complement strand
AAAAAAAAAAAAAAAAAACAGGCAGGACGAAGCCTCGCCCTGTCCCAGCACCGCCCCGTCGCTGCTGACACGGGTCCAGTCGTGGAGGCAGGAGCCTCGCAGGTTGGGGCTTTTGGTGCTTTTGGGGTTTAGGAGGTTTAGGTGGAGGGCTTTTGGGGGCTTTTGGTGCTTTTGGGGCTTTTGGGGGTTTAGGGGTGTTGGGGGTTTAGGGGTGTTGGGGGTTTAGGGGGGGTTGTGGGGTTTAAGGCTTTTGGGGTCTAGCGCTTTTGGCGGTTTAGGGCTTTTGGTGCTTTTCGGGCTCTTGGGGTTTAGGGGTTTTGGGTGCTCCGGGTGTAGAGCTTTGATGGGTTTGGGGTTTAGGGTGCAGAGTTTACAGGGGCTGACAGAGCACGTGCACATGGGGCCCCTGCCTTCGGTGCATACTAGTACAGGGGGCGCGTTCTTACGAGTAAGATTCTAGACCACGCTTAGTTGTGAGATTTTTATGTTCCGCTACACTTGCCTGAGGTCCCCCATTGGTCTGACTGTGTGGTTGAACTCCTAAACCCTAAAGCCCTAAACCTGCAACTACGGAACAACCAAAGTACGAAGTGTGACACCGAAGCCCTAAACCCTAAACTCATGCAACAAAACCGGAGACAACCGAGCCACGCAAAGCAAAGCGCGACATGGAGCAGAACCCTAAACCCTAAACCCTGAACCCTAAACCCTGAACCCTGAACCCTAAACCCTGAACCCTAAACCCTAAGCCGTGTCTGACGCAAACGACCCTCACTTCGGGGCTGAAGCTTACAATTGCGAAGGGTTCGAGCTTTGGGTTGCAATGGTTGTTTAAGGCATCTAGGGTGTAGGGTCTTAAGGGCTGTTTAGAGCTTAGGGTCTTAAGGGTCAGCTTACAGAGGCTCCACAACACGACAAGTTTTGAGAGAAAAAAAGAAAAAGACACCGGCCTCCAACGACCCCCAAGGCGGTTGCACTGGCCTCCACTGCATCGAAAAGTCATTGGGTTTGCGGTTCAAAGTCTGGTTCCTTGTTGGGGCTATATTTAAAATTATCATGCTTTTATTCCTTATTGGGTTTTTTATAGCAAAACTGTACACTTGAATACCCAACAAGGACCCAGAACTAGGGTTTAGGGGTTTCCGTGGGCTTGAACGCAAGGGCCTTTACAACTGGACTCTAGTTGTGACTGGGGGCCTGGGTGTGGGAAAGAACAGAAGTCAAAGTAGAAAAAGTGGCAAAGTGGGTCTTCATCACCCAGATTCAGCCGGATATGGAGCGCTTACTCAAATAGAGATACAGGACATTCCCTGAAAGGGTTTAGGGTTTAGGGAAATTAAGCTAGGGTTCTATAGGGATTCCTTCAAGGGCTTTGGGTTTAGGGTTTGGGGAATTAAGCTGGGGTTCTGTGGGGATTCCTTCAAGGGTTTACGGCTTAGGGTCTAGAGAATTAAGCTAGGGAGGGTTTTTTAGGGAGTTCCTGAAAGGGTTTAGGGTTTAGGGTTTAGGGAATTAAGTTGGGGGTGCTAAAGGGATTCCTTGAAGGGTTCTATAAGGATTCTGTTCCTTTAAGCATATTTCAGAGGCCCCAAACCCCTTGGCAGAGGGATTAGGGTTGGGCAATTTGGAGAAAGACAGGGCCAAATAGATAAGAACAGGAACCCTACGATGGTTTAAGGCTCACCTGTAGCCTAAAAGACCTACCCTTGTTAGGTTCCTTCTTGTGGTTTCTATATAGACTCCTTGAAAAAGGGTAGGTCTTTAGGACCACAGGTAAGGTCTGTTTCTTAAGCAAGGGGTTGTTGTCTCTGTGTCACTGGCCTGGCCATCCTTACCCTCATTTCTCCATCACCATGGCACCACATCTCGCAGGCGTCGTCGAAACCAGTACCCTGAAACCTAAACCCAAAGCCTAGGCCTTGGTTTAGGGTTTAGGGGCTTAGGGTTTAGGGTTTTAGGGTTTAGGGGTTTAGGGGCATGTTGCCTTAATCATTCGAATAAGGCCTTGGGGTATACTATAGCTTGCTCACGCCAAGGCTTTCCAACAGAATAAGCATATTGGGAACTGCTTATGCTTCTATATTCAAGCTGAAACCCAAGACCCAAGATGCAAAATCCTCAACTCGGGTTTAGGGTTTAGGGTTTAGGGTTTAGAACATGTCGGACCTCATCGCTTGCCGCCGGAACGCCCAGGACGAGTTTCTGAACTCCTCGCAGCAAGTTGGGATGCGAGAGCTAGAAAAGGGGCCTGAATCATTACATATACTAATTTGGGGGGTTCCTTACTATGACTCTAATATAATATACCCAAAACCCTATTCGAGTTATTAGGGCCCCTATATTATGATTTGCGGTGCGAGGCCCTAAACCCTTTCCAACTTCAAGTAGCACAGCCTACACCCGAAGCTCCTTCATCGCTGAGGTCGGCTTTGATATCGCCGACGACCAGTGCCACCTGTTCTGCCTCGGAAATGCAAAGTCGGCACCTGACAGCCAAAACCCCTTAGTTAGTGGACCCTAAACCCTAAACCGTACACCCTAAACCCTACACCCTAAACCCTAAACCGCACACACTAAACCCTAAACCCTAAACCCTAAACCCCAAGCCCTTACGCCCTGAAACCGTAGGCACCTGACCGGCGACCCGCGCAGGAGCCGAAGGACCTCGGAGCCAGCCACCGCAACGACGAATTTTCGACTTGGAGGGCTCTTGCTCGGGTTCAGGGTTTAGGGTTTGGGGTTAAGGTTTTGGGGTTTAGGGTTTAGGATTTAGGGCTTAGGGTTTAGGGTTTAAGACTTAGGGTGTTAGGGTTTAGGGTTTAGGGTTTAGGGTTCCCCTATGCAAGGGTTGCCTCAAGGGGCTATAAGGATATAAGGATTGTGGAGTTTAAGGTTTGGGACACTTTAACCCTAAACCCAAAGCCCCTAAACCCAAAACCCCTGAACCCTTAAACCCTAAACCCCTAAACCCTAAGTAGGAGTGTAGGAGGGTTTCGCGTTTGAGTGCTTCAGGGCTTCGGGTTTTCGACTCGTGGGATCTGGGGTTGTCCTTTACCTGCAACCCTAAACTGGACCCAAACCCTAAGCCAAGAAGTAAGACATCCCTTAGAAAAGATACCTGCTCCGCAATGTCTGCCGTTTCTAGATCGCAGCTCTTGTAAACGTCTAACAACCTCTGTAGCGACTCTCAAAATATACCCCTGAAACCCTAAAGCCCTAAACCCCTAAACCCTGAACCCCGAAACCCCTAACTCCTAAACCCCTAAGCCCCTAAACTCCTAAAAACCCTAAACCCCGAAGCCCCCCCTAATAAAACCCCCCAATACATAGATAGGCTTTTTTTTACAAAACCTAAACCTAATGTTTTTATAAAATCTAATCCTATTGTTTTTATAAAAAATATATAGATGTACTATATATTTCTATTGATTGGGAATTTGTTTAAAAAAACCTATCCCCAAACAAAACCCAGGCCCCCCATGGGCGCGGCTCGCTCTGCAGCCGGCTGAGAGCCGCCCTCCAGCAAAGGGAGATGGCAGTTCAGCACCTTAGCAGATCTCATAGTTTAGGGCTTTAGGGTTTGGGGTGTTAATAGTTAAGGGGTTTAGGCTTTAGGGGTTTGGGGTGTTTAGGGGACCCAAAAGAGGACCCGAATTTAGAGAACTGCCCCAATTTGTATCCGATCGCCAAATGCCCGGCAGGCCCTGCTTCCCACCTTGCTCGAGGGGACAACGAGGTTCTTGGTTCTTGTCTTTGCATGAGATGACTAGGTAGTACGGTTGATGATATAAATCCTGCATTGCCCGTAATAAGAAATATACCATAATTCTTATAGTTTAGGGTGTGGGGTTCAGGTCTTTGGGTTTAGGGTTTAGAGTATTTGGGGCTTAGGGCTTAGAGTCTTTAGGGTTTAGGGTTTAGGGTTTAGAACACTTCAGCAAATATCTTGATTGAGGGGGGGCCTTCGGGTTTGCGGGTTAAGGCATCTTACAGAAACCCCCACGCCCCAGACCCTAAATGCCCCAAGCCCTCAGCTCTAAACCTAAGCCCAAAGCCGCAGCGACGGAAAAATGCTTGTTGTGCAATTTTAGGTGTATTCCTGAACTAACGGCATTTGATGTCTTCGGGAACAAACGCCACCTGAAAAGCCTGGGGACAGGCCCGTAAGGCCATCGCTCGCAGGGAAATGGCATCTTCCTTCGGAGTTTCGGATTCATAGGGTTGATGATATAAATCCTGCATTAACCTAATTACCCTAAACTATGGGAATTAGGGTATATTCCTTATTCTGGGTACTGCAGGATTTATATCATCAACCGTAGGGCTAAGGTTTAGTGTTTAGGCAGTAGGGATTTTGAACGTGTTGTGTTCCAAGAGATATTAAGGGGCTATCAGAGTTTGGAATATAGAGTGCCTGGGATGTTCAGGGCGTTTCAGTGTTTGGGGTTGAGACGGAGATGTGTGGGCACAGAAGGCTCAAGGTCTGCTTGATGAAGGATGAGGGGAGTATGTAACGGTTGATGATATAAATCCTGCATGACCCATAATAAGGAATATGCCAGAATTCCCATAGTTTAGGACCCTTAAGGCAATGCAGGATTTAGATCATCAACCGTAGCACACCCTAAACCCTAAAGGCAGGGAGTGAGCAAATATGAGGCATAGGGCCACAGAGCCATGGTGGCACTGAGAAGCCCGGTTACAAACCGCCTAGAGGGTTCGGTCATGTTTCGGTTCGAGGGTTCGGGGCTTCAGGGTTGAAGGATGAGTGTTTAGGGTTGGGTGTGTGTAAGTGGTGGGTAAGGGACTTTGGGGTATTTGTTGGCTTTCTCGTCAGGGACGCTTATGTAGGAATCTGAATATTTTAAACAAGGCTTTCGGGTACACTATGGCATGTTTCCAATTATCAATTGGGACTCTACGGGACTATCCAACCCCTAAACCCTAAACCCCGACCTCTTAATTTCATGGCTTTCGGAGTAGCATGTACAATCTATTCGGGTAGCCAAGGGATTCGGGCCTGCTGAGCAGTTGGAACAACAGCAAAACGATCCGTCGACTGTAGGCGCCTCAATAAAACTAGAATAGGGCTTTGGGCTTGTGTATATTACAACTATAAGAAAGGACCCTAAGGACCTAAGGAGAAGTGTTGGTAATCAATTATTTGGCTTCTGTCTTCGGGCTTAGGGGCTGTATGGGTTTAGGGTATAGGGTCGAGGGTTTCGGGTTTAGGGTGCCCGGTCGTGACGGACATACCAACCTACTTGGAGGATCATGGGGGATCCTGGTCCTAGGCTCAGCAACAGCACGCAGGTCATACCGTACTTCGGTGGTAAGAACCATGAATCTGAATGGCGTCTCCTTTCCACCCAGGACCGTGCAGAGCACATGGTCACCGGCATGGGCACAGAATTTCAACTCCTGTCCAGGCTTTCATGGGGAATCGATCACCTCTTTCTGTCCAAGAGTCTGGGGATTGCAACAAAATCAAAGGAGGTCTTCGATGGTTCTATAGGAGGCTCATGTACGTTTAAAAGGCCAAGAACAGAGACCTTAGTTTTTCAACACGGCTTGCTGTAGTACTACTGTTGATGATCTAAATACTGTATTATCTTAAGGACCCTAAACTATGGGAATTATGGTATATTCCTTATCATGGGTACTGCAGGATTTACATCATCAGCCGTATCATGAACTGTCTGATGTCCTTGCAGAAAGGCCTGGTAGATCTTCTTTACAAAGGAGCGGCAAGATGACTCAGCTTCAAAACCCTCTCTATGTCTCTATCGTCGGGCTGCCTGGTTGTTTGGCGAGAGTATACCCTAAACCCCCTAAACCCCCTAAACCCCCTAAACCCCCTAAACCCTGAACGCTAAGCCCCCTAAACCCTAAACCCTAAACCCTCAACCCAAGCATGTCGCCGCACATTCGTCGATTACAGCTTCATCTCTCTGTGCCTCCTTCCTTCCTCTGTTTCTTTCTGTCGCTCCCTCACTTTCTGTGCCTTTCTGCGCGTCAAACTCTGAAAATCTCTGAAGAAAACCAGCATGAGGAGCAGAAGCAACCTGAAAACAACCATGTCTTCACCGTAACAACATATCAGGAGGATAGACGATGTGAGTCCTAGACCTTGAACCCGAAACCCTAACTCCAAATCTAAGATTTTCTTAAGCAACTCGGCGGTCCCATTGGGCAGCGTCCCAGACGGTGACGGTGCGCGCAAAAGCCTGACAAAAGGGGATCCCCCCTCCCACTTAAAATATCATGGAACTTAGTCACTAGGTTGTATATTTGTGTGTTTTTACATACTTAACATTCCACTCTATAAAACGTGTGTATAAATGTGTACATATATATATATATGAGAATAGTTATATTTACATGTTTATACGAGTATATGTATGTATACATATGCACACACGCACCTACGGCAACTATGCTTGTGATTACGTACAACACCAATTAAGGTACTTGCAACTTCACTACCTAAGTCTCTTGCTCCTCCAAGTACTCTCCCGATTCCTGCCACAGCGAAAAGGCCTGCTCCAAAATCTTGTGAAGATGCTCTTTAGAGCAGTAGCGATGCCAAAATGAAAGTATGCTGCACCAGAACAAGACTGGCAAGGGATATCGTGGCAAAAATCATGTTTCGAGACAACATCTTGGACAGATCCCCGTGTGAAGATCGTGTCAGTATTCCAAGTGACGATAGCACAAAAATGTCACCATCATGGCAAGGCTGTCAATGCGGAGCTGTACATTCCAGGTGCTCAGATCTTGCGACACATCGCAATACTTTGCAGCTACTTACACTTATGATTACTTATAACCGAACTAAGGTACGTATCAGCATACCTACTAAGTCCCAATGATCCTCCAAGTAGCAATCTCCACTGCACTGCCAACTCTTCTCCGGGCTCCCTTGTCCCGACTTGCGTCGTACTCTCCGGCTCTATCGAAATCGTTTGATCAACACGTTGATGCTGTTTTGCCAAGGAAACCACGCTGTTGCTCTCTTCCGTCTCCTTCGCCTATCATCCCCAACACCCGAATTAAACAGCTCTAAGTACCTCAGACCCCTACGTCCCAAAAACCCTGAACCCTGAACACCCTCAACACCTACTGTTGATGATGGCAATCCTGCATTACCTTAAGGACCCGCAACTATGAGAATAAGGGTATATTCCTTATTATGGGTAATGCAGGATGTACATCATCAACCGTACCCTAAACTCCAAATGCATCCAACCGTCCTAAACCCTAACCAGGCTACGGACAGGGAAACCCCAATCCCCTAAGCCCAAAACCAAAACCCAAAACCAGATACTTGAGCGCCTTCATCCGTATCTCACCACAAACCCTAAACCCTAAACCTAACCCCTTCAACCCTAACCCTAAAAACCCAAAAAACCCTAAAAACCCTTAAAAACAAAAACCCTAGAAACCCTAAAACCCCACGCAGGGACAGCGCACCGAGAGTTGGAGCTCAGCCGACCGCAGCGTCGCGGCGCGGACCGCCCGCACTCCTCCCCGAGAGACTGGGGGTCTCCCAGGTACCCAGAGACTCCAATATGGAATATACCTTCTAGACCCAAGAGAAACCTAGGACTAAAAAGGGTGCCCTTTTTGGTTTAAAGGACTTTATAAGGGAACCTGAACCCTAAAAAAGGGAATAAGGGCCTACTCTGGGTCCTAGCCTTAAGGAGCATATACCTTAGGGTTTAGGGTTTTATAAGGGTTTATAGGGGTTATTAGAACCCTAAACCCTTATGTTATCTTACAGCAAGCCTCATAGAATCGCTCTCCTCATTTTTCAAGCAAAGGATCTCACGGTGGTGGAACCGGGAACTGCTTTTGTTGGGGATTACTATTTTGGGTGCTTTTTTTTGGTGATTTGAGCTTTTCGAGTCTAACACTGAAGGTGTTGAGGGTTTAGCTTTTAGGGCTCAGGGCATTTAGAGTTTAGGGACCTTTTGGGGGTTGAGGGCTAAGGTTTTCAACTAGACATGCTCCTGTGCCCAGACTTTGGCTTAAGCCTCAGGGTTTAGCAGCTCGTGACAATCAGAATACGGCTTCGGAGGGCCTATTGCACGATAGCCCTGAGAAGGAACCCTGAGGACTACTAACTGTTGATGATAATATACACTTAGCATTTCCTTAAGGACCCCTAAACTATGGCTACGGGAATTAGGGTATATTTTTTATTCTGGGTAATGCAGGATTTAAATCATCAACCGAATCACTTTGTCATCGCGATCCCCATATTGCAATGCCTCCTGAGCACTCCTGCTTCCAGTCGTAGCAGAAGGTCACGGCGAATGTGCGGGTGGCCCGGTGCCTCGTGTCTCCATGAGTTCTGTATCGGATCGGATATTATGCAGATTTCTAAACGGCTGGCACCACTTGAACTTGAGGGAATCTCAGCCAAAGTCGAAGGTGCAAAGTTATGCACGTGCCCCAGCAGCACACGTTGTGACTAGTTGTGACATTAGTGACTACTCCAACACTTTCAATGCCCGGCGAGACGCTACTCCCAAACCCGGTGCATGCATGCAACCGACACAAGATGGCCTCCTGCAAGCAGATGACCTCAGGCTGGGTGGAGCTCACAGGTGAGAGTAGCCTTGTGAAGGGTAACTATTTCACATGAGGCCGAAGTTCGACTGGATGGAACGAGATCGCGGAAGTGTTGGTGTCCACACGAGCACGATGGGAAAGACTCTCAATCGCCGCAAAGGAATTCAGCGAGGTCGAAAACGAAAGCCGCCACCCAAGCAGAACGAAAACCTCAGCCATAGCCACATACATACAAACACGCACACACACACACATATATATATACACATACATACATACATACATACATACATACATACATACACACATACATACCTACATACCTACATACCTACACGCCTACATGCCTACATACCCACATACCTACATACCTACATACCTACATACCTATGTATCTATGTATGTATGTATGTATGTATATGCAAACATGTACGATTACAGAGAACCTGTGCATGTAATTACGTGTGGACAAAATGCTTACACGTATGTGTGTGTGTGTGTGTGTGCGTGGAGGCACAAATGCTGGCAGGATTTTCCGACTACCGCTTGTGATGGCACGAAGACCCAAGAGGAAGCCCGTATGTTATCGTAACCATATCATATTATTATAGTACCCTTATGGTACCTTTCTAATACATATTATAGCGATATGATAGTATATTATTGTATATTACAGTACCCTTTTGTGGTCTAATACATTATAGTGATATCAGGGTAAATTATTGTATATTATAGTACCCTTGCGGTACCTTTGTAGTATGTGGTCTGACTGTTTGAGCCCCCCGCAGCCCAGCTTCCGGAGCCTTAAGATCAGAGGTCCGGACCCACTTTTGGCGACCATGGCTCCTGCAAGGCTCCAAGCTCAACTCAGAATAAACTTCATCTTTGATATTTTAGTATGTTATAACGATGGTAGAGTATATTACAATGATATTATAGTATCTTATAGTATACTATAGTGGATTATGGTGCATTATCGTATGTTAAAGTATATTACAGTATGTCATAGTACATTATTTCGTATAGTATATAGTAGATTATGAAGTATAGTATATGGTATAATAAAGTATGTTATAGTATATACCTACATATATATATATATATACATATGGTATACTGGCACAATACTCATTGACTCATGTAAGGCCCAAGCTCTGAAAGTCAGGGCAAGGTAAGTCTTTGAAGGTCAGAGGGTGTTGTGAATAGAGGTACAGGGTTTTAGGGTTACAGGGTTTAGGGTTACAGGGCTTTGGGTTACAGGGTTTGGGGTTTAGGGTTACAGGGTTTAGGGTTTAGGGTTTACGGTTCAGCAGCTCTGGCAGGTCCGTGCAGTATTACAGTAAAGTGATAAAGTTATGGGTATGGCTTGGACGTAACACCCACCCAATTATTTCGTTACACCCACCCAAGGATCCCATAACAACAAGAAAATAAATATTGGTACTCAACCACACAAATGAGTTCCACAGTTTCTATTCACCTGCACACGATAGGAAATGCAACTCTTATGATTGTACTCCAACTTGAAGCCACAGCAAAAAATTATATTGAAAGAGGTTGCCTTCCAAGACGTATTCGCTTCATGGCCACATCATGAAGAAAGTATCCGTATATTATATAGTACACTATATAGTGTATTATATAGTATATTCTGTAGTATATTATATAGTATATTAAGAAGTATATTATATAGACTTCGTCATGTTCACACCCAAGATCCTCCCTACGACAGGCTGTCTGTCTGAGCAAACGAGTGTTACTGCACATAACATCGCAGAATCCGCGCCTTACTTGCTTCATGACCCTAAACCCTAAACCCTAAACCCCAAACCCCAGACCCTAAACCCTAAACCCATGACCAGACCGTAAGGGCGGAGAATGTCATGGCCCTTTTCATCTCCAGGCTCCATATCAAATCACATACCCAGAGACTCCATTATCCCTTATCTCAAGGAATATGCCTTAAATCTTATTAGGGCTCCTATTGTAATTCAAGGTATATTCCTTAATTAATGGATATTGAAGTCTCTGGGTAGAATGCATAGCAGAAAGGATGGCCTACGCTAAGCCCTGAACCACGAGCGGCTGAACCACACGCCTAAACTCTCAATCGCAGGCCTAAACCCCGAACCACAAGTGCCTAAACCCTGAATCACAGGCCTAGACCCTGAACCACGAACCTAAACGCTGAACCACAAGGGCCTAAACCCTGAACCATAAGGCTTAAACCCTGAACCACAAGTGCCTGATCCCTGAACAACAAGGGTCTAAACCATGAACCTCATGGGCCTAATCCCTGAACCACAAGGGCCTAAACCCTGAACCACATGGGCCTAAACCCTGAATCACAATGGACTAAAAATCCATTCGGTATATATATTTATTTATTTATTTATATTTATATATTTATATATTTATATATAGAGGAGAAAGAGGTTTAGGGGTACAGCAGGCAGGTGCGCGCGGCATTTTGCAGCATGCCATCAATCAGGACCCATCAAAGGGATGAGAACCTGTGAACCTGTAAGCCGAGCCGGTATTTCGCTTGCAGTACCCCAAACCCTAAACCCGGCTTGTTGCACATCCTCTAAAAATCAGCGTCGTATGTGGTATCCATTGGACGAGGTCGCATGTTACAAGAGCTTGTGTCTGTATGACAAGCACAGTCTTATGCCAATGACCGTCTGGACGTCTCGCAATGATCCTTCATTACGATTTAGATGAACCCTCAGCCCCAAATCCTAAACCCTACTACAAACCCTAGACCCCAAACCCCTAATCCCCAAACCCCAAACCCCAAACCCTCTAACCCTAAACCCCAAGACCCCAAAACCCCTAAACCCTCTACCCCTAATCCCCTAATCCCCAAACCCTAAAACCCCAAAACCCCTAAACCCTCTA
>CAJNJA010016126.1:0-11479 GCA_905231915.1 Symbiodinium necroappetens | reverse complement strand
CCTTCGTTAAAATTGAAACCAGAAGCTTCAGCCTGTTTAGGGTTTAGCGGTTTAGGGCTTAGGGTTGCTGTAGGAAATCTACTCAGGCTCCTTCGGCTTATGGCTGTGAAAGACCGTCGTCACACCCAACAGCGCTTGTTTGGGCCCATGCTCCTTATGCTGGCTCCTAGGCAGGAAGAACGGACTGTGTACAGCAGCTATTCAACATATTATCCATAGCCGGGACCTTCGCCTTCGAATGTGTGATGCCAAGAGTAGCAGCATTGTAGAAGCCGTCCAGGAGTTGGCAGCAGATCTCTTCATGCCATTTCCGCATATTCTGGGTTCGTATCATCCAATAAGAATTCCGTTGGCGCTTTTGCCAACGTCTTCTGCTTTGATCTTACTTCTGCAAGTCTCCTGGTCGTTATTGTCGCAGAAGAAGCTATCGGAAATGACGTTGCTGCTGACTTTAAGGCCTCTAGCGATTCCACGATGGTGATATCTATGAAGTTTGTGGGGACAGGAAGCTGGATGCTGATGGGGGGGGGGGGGGGGCAACCGACCAATCTGTTATACTCATTGCTCTTTGCGAAACATTGTCTTAAGAACTGTGGTTTAGGTGACTCTTCCTGTTAAGGAATGAGAGACTTGATTGGCATTCAAGCCGGAAAACCAAATTCAAATCTCGAAGCTCCAAACCCTAAACCGCCAACCGTCGCTTCGCAGACTCGCTAAGCTTCTCAGGCTTAACCTAGACCCTAAACCCCTAAACCCTAAACCCTAAACTTCCCATCACTGAGGAGCACAGAAGGGACGGGGTGAGTCAACGCCCCTGCTGCTCTGACTCGAGGGCTGCAAGATCATCCTGTCTGTATCCAAGCGCTTAAGGTCAAAACTTTAGGATTTAGCGCTTAGGGTTTATTTTTTCAAGGCCGGTTTAGGGCTTAGGGTTGATATTTTTAAGGCCTGTGTAGGGGCTCGGGCTCGCATGGATTCCAATGTGACATGATGGGCTGTCGTGACCAGACCCAGAGTAGGCAGACCCCTGGCCCAAAGGTCCCGCAGCAGTACTCGTTTGTCAATTTTTTTGGGTGGTTTCCCTAAACCCTAAACCCTTTTGAAATCGTTGTTTGTTCAGACCGGTACTGGTTGCTGGCGAAGTTAGACGACTCCGGACACTCAGCCCTGCAGAAGAACAGCGAATATTTTCAGGAGTCCAGACTCCCTATAAACCCTTATCCGAGAAGGTTTTGCTTAGCCCTTTTGCAGCTTTCTCACGGAGGCGAGTAGCTAAGGACTATCGAATCCAGAAGCTGCAAGTAGTTTTAGGGTACAGGGCCCCTACGCCCCGTTGCCTAAAGCCTAAACCCCAAAGCCCTCGTAGAACTCTTAGAGGACCGCCGTTGCTCTATAGAGCCTTATACAACCCCTCAAAAGCCGAGGAAAGCTTGGTGTTGCAACCTTCCTTGATAGAAGCCTTACAGAAGCCTTATAGAACCTTCCAGAGCGCCTTGAACCCTAAGAAAGCTTTGTAATACAACCTTCCTTTATACCCATAGGCCACTAAGTAGTTCCTTGTTGGGGTTACCTTATAGGATTCTAAATATAAACCACAAAAAGGAACTACTTAGGGCCTAGGCCTATGGGTAGAACCTTTATTACTAGAGCCCCTACAGAGAAACCTGGAAACCCGAGAGCTTGTGGCTGCTCCTGAAGAGGTCTCATCTCCGTCTCGCTTAGCCGCGGTGCGAATGTCCAAAGCCGGTGGTAAGAAGCCTGACAAGTACTTTGCTATTCTTTTCTGGAGTTGCGTATGATGGGTTTTAAGGGTTTAGCCTTTGGGGTTGGGGGGTTTAGGGTCCAGGGTTGAGGGTTTGAAGACGCCCGGGTGATTACTAATGGTGTTGATAAGGGTTCCGGCTATACTGAATAATAGTTTTCCTCAGGGTTGCTATTCATGCTTCTAGCATAATATACTCACCGAAAAGCCTTGTTCAAACGTTCAAATCTCCGACATAGGAACCCTGAAAAAGAACCCCTGAAGCAACCCTTTGGTTGTTAAGCAACCCTTAACACGAACCCTCAATTTAAGGGTTTAGAGTTTAGGGTGTATCCTTTATGGGTTTCTCGAGAAAGTGCGTGGGCGTCGGAAATTGATTGGTTTGGCCCGCAGCCGTAAACCCTAAGGCCCTATAAGACCTAGGACCGAAGACTTCAGAAACGCGCCCCACCTCCTAAGCCGCATTTCGGGTTTGGGGTTTAGTTAGTGTTTACCCATGGGCTCCAAAGTAGTTCCTTTTTTATGGTTCATATTTAGAATCCTATAAGGTAATCCCCAAAAAAGAACTACTTTGGAGCCCATGGGTAGGGTTTGGGTTTAGGCAGGCATGAGGCTCTAAGTTGTCCGTCCCGCGATGCCTGCAACATCAAAGCATTCGGGAGCAGTGACTTTCCCAGAATGTTCCCCGAGCCCTACATCCTGAAAGTCTTCAACTTGCACATCTTACCTTAAAGTTTAGGGTTTAGGGTAACCTTAAAGTTTAGGGCAACCTTAAACCGTAAACCGAGCAAGAACTTCACCATACATCTTTTGCCAAGGGACTCCGGACATGTCGAAGCCGGCTAGCTAGACATTTGCACCGCCCGGGGTGTGCAAGCAAGGCTCTCGGTTTTAGGGTGCTGCCTTCAATTTCGACCACTGACAGCAGACATGGGGATCTAGAGCAGTGGTAAAGGTCGATACGGATAGCTGCGTACAGTCGGGGTGGACCGTCGAGGAAGACATTCAATTCATGGATGTGGTAAAGGTGGACTACCGCGAAAGCATTTGCAAAGAAGCATGCTTCCACTAATCGACACCCGTGTGTCAGCGCGTTGAAGACGATTAGATGCAGTCCTGGCTTGAACTTTAAAACTGTAAACTGTGCCAACTAGTAACAAGCAACTGTAGGTCATCAGCTATGACTCCTTTGTGGCGTTTTCGGACCTATCTCTTCTTGATCTAGCTTGCTTTGCAGCATGCTCCAGAGACTTGACACCTGCACTCCCGTTTTCGCCTGCAGTGAAAGGAGCCAGTTTCCCACTGCTCCTCTGCACGCCGATTCTTCTCCAAGTTTTAGACCGGCACACCTGGGGTTTAAGGTTTAGGGGTTTAGGTTTTAGGGTGCAGAAACCATGGCCCTTCCCATACACCGTCATGCAGCACAGACACACAAAGACACCGTGACCCCACGGAGATCATCGTGTGCATGACCTGGGGAGCCCGCATACCAACTTGGAGAGACCCCCCCAAACTAAACCCTAAACCCTAAAAAACCCACCAACCCTGAACCCTAAGACCTAAACCCTAAACCCTAAACCCACTAACCCTCGAGCCCCGACGCGCAGGGTTTGGGGTTTAGGGTTTCCCATTCGAAGCACCTGGGGTGCCGCTTCACGAACGCGCCTTTCACCCCCGTTGAGCGACTGGGGCCTTGGGGGCTTCCAAAAAGAGGCCTTTGGCTGAGTATTAGGTTTAGAGCTTATAGATTATAGGCTTATAGGGCTTAGGATAGAAGGATTTCGGTGTGTAGGCTTTGAGGTTGAACGTGTAGAAGGGTTTCAAGTTTTAGGGGTTGAGGGTTCAGGGTTAAGGGGGTTAGGGATTTAGGGTTTGAACCCCTGTAGCCCCTTCATGAAGTCCTACCTCTGATCATCCCCAGAGACTCCACAGCCCTTGGAATAAGAATTATACTGTAAATAACCATATAATTGATCCTCAATATATAGCTTATATGGATTGGATATGTATGTCATATATCTGTATATATATATATACATAGATAGGTAGATAGATAGATAGATAGATAGATATCTGCACATACATACATACATACATACATACATACATACATACATACATAGATACATATATAATAGTAATAATAGCAACAATAATAATAGAAATAATGATACTTATTACTTATTTATGCTTGGAGCATAGAGGGTTTGGTGTTCAGGGCTGTTGCGGAGTTGGTGTTCCACTTGCGAATGCTGATAGATGTTCAAGGTATTCAATGTTCTGACATAGCAGAGTGAGAACTACGTACCTCGTCACTTCGAGACTCCACGAAACGTCGTTGGACTCAGCAACAAAGAGGCGCAAGTGTCAGAATCTGGCACCCAAAGCTTAAGCCGCGAGGTAGATTTGTAAGGCAGCGGGCTTCTCACTCTCTGGCTCTTGGTAGGGAATGGGGGACTGGATCCCTATGATAGTCCCTTAAGGTCCCCTGTAGTAGTCCCAAAAACCCCATTCCTCCATTCCCTACGAAGAACCAGTCAGCTCAGCGACAGCGCGGGCGCAAACAGCTCCGCAAAGCCGGCAGCCCTTGTCAACGAAAAACCTCCCAGTTGAGTACATAGCCAGGCTTTTCAGGGCTCAGGGTAGCTATGGGATTTAGGGAAACCGAGGCCCTAATTAAGCCTATAAAGGTTATTGCTTTGGGATTAGGGGTGTATAGGTTTTGGATGGTTTTGCAGCTTTCTTATAGCGGTACAGTAGGATTTAGGGATTAGGGCCCTATATACTACCCACAGGCCCCTAAGTAGTTCCTTTTTATGGTTACTTAGGGCCCTAAATGCTATAGGTAGGCGAGCAGCGTTGAGATCTCTTGATGCGGAGAGTCGATGACTTGGTTGACAATCCCTGCGAGACTCATTTCTGCATGCGTCGAAAACGGTCGAGCACCCAGGGGGATGCCTTCGGTCCCTTAGTAGCTGAGTAGGTAACCTTTAACCTTTTTGGGCTCATAGAATCCTACCACAATTGAAAGGTTAGCCTTTTTTGGGCTAGGGTACTCAGCCCCTAAGGTCCGGAAGCTACACCAAATATTTGAGCTCTCACATGCCTTACCAATCGCGTTAGATTACTGCAACAGCAAACTGTCAGCTGTGGTGTTTCGGTGCTGCCTAGAGGGTCACACCCTACCCCTCTTGAGGGTACCTACTTTTCGGTAGGACAAATCCTATTCATCAATCTACTGGTAAGTACCTAGAAAAAAAGGGCCCGACCGCGTTCCTTTCTGCACAAAAGGTGGTGGGGTTTTACCCTTTCCCTAGGGCTCAAAATAGCCCAAAAGCCTTACATAGTATGGTCTTTGGGCCCAAAAGCCTCAAAATAGGAGTCCTTAGAGCCTTAGGGTTTAGGTGTTGGGCATGTTCACAGGCGATGTTGGCCCCGCAGGGCTGTGAAAGGGAAAGGATTCCTCAGAGGCAGTCAAGGGAAATATACAAATTTATCCATGTTTCCGGAAGGAAGAAGAGAAAGCCATGGGCGAAGAGCAAGAAGTCCATGAGAATGAGAAGAGCAGTACAGACTAATGAAACACAAGGTGCAGCTATCAAGCATAGCAAGGCTTTCTGAGGAGGAGCAGTGGCTAAAGCCCTGCACCTCAGACCCGAAAGCCCCAAACCGCGGAAGCGACAGCCGGAAAGACGTGTCAGGCGTCCGGCAGATCTCGAAGACGGAAGCGAGCTTTGGCAAGCCCATCCCCTCAGAACCGGTGCTGCGGCGTTCGGGTGACAGGTGTGGTTGAAAGAATATGTTGGGATTCGGTGGATATCAGGCTGCCAGTCTAGTGACAGTGTGTGGGATTCAGCTCATCGGGGGCGAGGCTTCTCCAGACCATCAGTGTCCGAAGTGTACCCGTGCCAGTTCGAGATCATGTTGTGGCGGCAGTGATGACGACGACCAAGGAAATGCCGGCGACGGCCATGATTACAGACTACGACGGCGTCGATTACTGCTACTGCTGCTGCTACTTCTCCTAGTATTACTACTACTACTACTACTACTACTACTACGACGGCGACGACGACGAGGACGAGGACGAGGACGAGGACGAGGACGAGGACGAGGACGAGGACGACCACGACGACGACGACCACGACGACGACTACTACTGCTACTCCTACTCCTACTCCTACTCCTACTCCTACTACTACTACTACTACTACTACATCACCACCATCACCATCATCACCACCGGCACCACCATCCTCATCATCATCATCATCATCATCATCCTCACCACCATCAGCACCATCATCATAATCATCATCATCAGCATCGTCTTCATCAACATCATCGTCGTCTTCATCACCATCATCATCATCATCCTCACCACCATCAGCACCATCATCATCATCATCATCATCAACATCGTCTTCATCAACATCATCGTCGTCTTCATCACCATCACCATCATCACCATCATCATCATCATCACCGCTATCGTACTCATCATCATCATCATCATCACCGTCGTCCCCGTATGAGAGTTTCAGAGAATCAGGCATCCAAATAGAGACCCTGGGTTCCGAGGTAGCAGGATCCTCATCAGAAGCACCCGTACATAAGGAAGCAGAACCCCGAGCCTCCCCGCTCCGGGGGCTAAGAAACTAGGGTTGATGATAGAAATCCTGCGTTACCCATAATGATAATGAGGCATATACCATAATTCCCCATAGTTTTTGGGTCCTTAAGGTCATGCAGGATGTTTATCATATCATGAACAGTGGTAGCAAGAATCCTGACAGCTCCTACAACTACCAAAGTATGATGTAGCATACGGGAGATGCCCTGCTCTAATGACTAAGGCCCTCCCCGTGCCTTGTGCTAGCTGGCTCGAAATTCCGGGGCTGCAGTCCACAAGCCTCCCATCCTAAACCTTACACCCACAACCCTAAACCTTAAACCCTAAACCTTAGACCGTAAACCCTAAACCCACCTTAAACCTTAAACCCTAAACACCTAAAACCCTAAACCCTAAACCTTAAACCCTCCAGGGTTCAGGGTGGAGCCCTTCGGGCTTCTGGGCCCAGGCTTTGTTAGGGTTTAGGGTTTAGGGTTTAGGGTGGGAGGCGAGTTTTTGCATCGCTAAGCCCGAAACAGTGAAGATTCGAGATCAGACATCTTCGGTTCAGGCGTCAGGGTTTTGGGTGTAGGGCTTAGGGTGTAGCTGTAGGGTTTAGGATTTTAGGGTATGGAGTTCAGGGTCCAATTAGGGAATATGGACCCCCTGCAAAACGCTTAATACTTAATGAACCTTACTTATTGCAAAGCCTGGTTTTCAAACGTTCAGCAGCAAATCCTAAACCCCAAACCCTAAGCCCAAAGCCCAAACCCTAAACCCCAAACCCTCGAAAGCAAGGCGAAGTCTGACGATCAGAACTTTATTCACAATGCCTTTCGTGTCCGGATCCCCGTGAGGATTTATTGGATGGGCTTAGGGCAGGTGTTTAGATCAGGGTTGATCCGGTCCACTGTAAGTAGAATTATCTAGAATGTGCACTTACTATAAGACTACATCAGTAGTTAGAGGCGTAATCGCACGAAGTCTAGCGTGTCTTCAGGTTGGGATGAGGTGTTTGAACGGGTGGTCGAATGTTTATCATCGGTTCCTTGCGCACACTACTGCTGATGATACAAATCCTGCATTATGTTCAGGACCGTAAAATATGAGAAATATGGTCTATTCCTTATTATGGGCAATGCAGGATTTACATCAAAAACCGCAGGTCTTGGTGGGATGTCAGGGATTGAAGGTAAGGCTTCACAGGTCAAAAGACTATGGGTCTCAGGATGGGTTTGCGGAGGCTTGCCGACGGTAGTGAAAAGCGAAGGTACCCAAAAGGACACGGAGTAGCTTTAGTACGTGGGACCTATAAGATCTTACCGAATCTTACCCTTGTGGCTGGCAGAGAACACGACGAACTCCGGCGAACAGCCAGCGACACGTCTGATACTTTTTGTTGTTTACGATTCAGGGTTGAATGTTTGGGGGGGGGGGGGGTTATATATCTCATCTTGAGGCAGTGAAGAGCTATCGAAAGCCCAAGCACAAAATTTTCCGACAATCGGGCCGCATGGCCAAAACCAGGGAAGTGTCGATCGTTTAGGGCTGGCTGTGATGAGCGCCGCAGACTGTTGAAGCTTTCCCGTGCATCGCATGAAGCCTCGACTCCTTCATCCCCAAGCAATCCACCTACATCACTGAATAAGGGTAATAATCATAATGAGAATACTACTACTACTACTAATAATAATAATACTAAAAAACTACTACTACTACTACTAATAATAATAATAACAAAAATAATAATAATACAAATAATCATCATCATCATCATATTGAATAATAACAATAATTAGTACTAAAAATATGACTAATAATCACTTTGAAAGTAGTAGCGCCTGAGGTAGAGGCAGACTTGAACGTCAGGCCATCGAAGGTGCCTCCGTCGCAGCGAGTGTTCAGTGATGTTTTGAGGAGTTCTTTCCGTGCCGTGCTGTCGATGACGAAGATGGAGCTGATAATGCCGCTGTCGATGATGATGGTGATGGTGGTGATGATGATGGTGATGATGGTGGTGACGGTGATGATGGTGTTGATGATGATGACAACAAGGACGAGGGAGAGAATCATGAGGCTGATGACGTGAATGATGTTAACGACGATTCTGACAGCTGGGCAATCTAACGATGACTATGTTTATGCCTCTGAAGATAAAAGGGGAGCTGATGATGTTCAAGGTGCTGTTGCTGATGCATGAAAGTCATGTTGACGGTTGCAGATGGTGGCGAGCCTGATGACTCGATGGTGGTGATGGAAGGGGTGTAGTAGATGGGTAGTTCTCTAAATTAATTAGGGTCCCTGTTCAATTGTTTAGGTCCCCAATGCATCCTTCTAAGCAGGACCCTAAACACCCAGATATAGAGAACTACCCAGATGTTGATGGCGGCCATGCTGCTGCTTTTCTTGGTTTCCTTGGAACTCATCTGCACGCGGTGGTGACAACGATGATGAAAAGCCAGTAAAAGCTCTTCCGACTCGTGACGCTCACGGCCATGTCGGCAAAATTATGTCTATGAAAATCTTGTACTGACCGTCTTGGTCGCCACCACCACCGTCATCACCATCACCGACCATCACCACACAAAACATAGGGGTTTCATTTCAAGTCATGTTCCGACTACCAATATCAATCTAATGGTCCTCATTTATGTTCATCATCATACTCATCATCAGTCCTCCCTGCCGCAGGATTGCCGTTGAGAATGTGTCTCACGGCGCACATACAATGTTCACACTCCCAGGTGCCACACCAGGTGTGCAGGAACCGGACGTCGGGACCCAATACCCCCCTAATCGGCCCCAAGACCCCTAAACCCTTATTTTCAGGATCCTTTTCGGCCCAAAACCCCTTAAACCCTCATGTTAAGGACCCTGAGCCTTAAACCCTAAACCCTAGACCGCAAGACCACATGGCTTTCGAGCCTGCCTTACGCCTTGAACCTTTCCTCATGGTCACATTCGTGACAAACACTCATCATCACGGTAGAACCGGCCCCGGAACCATAGAAGTCCCATTACACCCAACCCAAGAAGGCTTTAAAGAGCACTGGATCAGGTCCCGAGCCAGCTGATTGAGGCTGTTTCTGTTTTAAGGGGGGGGTGTACTGTTGATGATATAAATCCTGCATTCCCTTATACCCTGAACTCTGGGAATTCTGGTCTATTCCTTAGTATGGGTAATGCAGGATTTATGTCATCAACCATAGGATTGAAGGATTCGAGCCAGGAATGTCTCCAGGGTGGCTTGGCGAGGGATGTGGGTTTGGAGTTCCCGGTTGCGTACTTTTTCGGGTTCGGGGCTCTGGGAGGCAGGGTTCGGAAGTTCGGAATTTTGGGGTCTGTGCACGAAAGACGAAAGACACCCCTAAACCACGAACTATGCGCGGGTCTTGCTGGTGTCAACCCTAAACCCTAACCCCTAAACCCTAAGCCCCAGTGTGCGAGCGGCTCGTCTTCTGGGCCTGCTAAGGCTCAGGGAATAGTCCAGAAGCCTTGTATTGGGTTGAGGGTTAAGGGTTTAGGTTCTATGGCTTGTATTGTATGAACTTCGTGTATGAACTGCGTGCTTACGGACTTGAAGCTTAAATCCTTACAGCGCTAGGGGTAGAAAGCTGTTTCAATGGGTTGTCCCTGCCATTTCAGCCAATTCTAAGCGATCGACAAGCACAGGGAAGGACTGAGACTTCAGTATTACATTGGTTCTGGGTCTTGGAAGGGCTTATGGGGATTTATTATCCAGGCATGTCGGGTGCAGATGCTTTAGGCTTTCTGGGTGTAGGTATAAAGGTTTCGAGCTGCAAGGTCCCAACTACGGGTTGGAGGGTTTTGGGCTTTGCATGGTGGCTCTAGGGATATGGAACATGTGCTTTGGAGTCTGGACTTTAGAGGTTTCCGGTTGTTTCAAACGACAGGCTCTTAGGAATTCGGACCTTTGTTTGCGGCTACACTTTTGAGGATGATCGTCTACCCGTGACACGTCTGTGATCTGTTCGTGTCGTACAGTAGCACAAACCATGCACGCTATGGAACCCACCTGTTGAAGCATGGGGTTTGCCGAGGGTCTATACTTTGCCTCTAGCATGCCAGGTCATTCACACGGACCCAAACCACATCATCGGTTGTTTCGGCCATCCGCTTTGCGCTTAGCATCACAGTTAAGTTGCTCTCTCTCTCTCTCTCTCTCTCTCTCTCTCTCTCTCTCTGTGCGTGTGTTCGGACATCTATACCTTACAGATAAGCCTACAGGGACCTGCATGGCATGCTATGCATCCAACTTTCGGATTCCAGACGTTGCGAATTCCCCGACACACGTAGCGCCAACATGAAATCCAGCGAAGAACCCCAAGACATGCGAGGCTTTCGCCATGAGAGATTGTGACGTACCTATGAGTAGAAGCGCACGGTACAAGTGAGTAGGAGCATTCATTATGTATAACCATACCATGATCTAGTTCAGGTGCTTTGTAAGTAGACCGAAAAGTTACATGCAACGGAACTGCTCTATAGCTACAGACAGCCGAGTTCAAGTCTTTCAAACAAGTAACGATGAAACTGCAATTCGGGTTTCAAGCGAGCTCCGAAGACAAACTAGACAAATCCTTACCGCACAAGACGATAAGTGGCATGTAGCATTTGTGAACTGTTTACGGGCTTCTTAGAAGGCCAACCGGCCCTGAATGTCTCGGACATTTTTGAATTCTCGATCTGGCCTAACCTAGTCATTACAAACAGTGTCCCCGTTGATCCCCACTAAGGTATACTGTAATACACCCCCCCCCCCTATAGCCCTACTCGAATTCTTCAGATCCCTACGTATGCTATGCTGTTGTCCAGTCTTCGATGAAGGGCCCCCTAAACCCTAAACCCTATAAACCCTAAACCGTAAACCCAAAACCCTAAACCCCTAAACCCTAGACCCTACAAACCCTAAACCCTAAACCGTAAACCCTAAACCCTAAACCGTGAACCCAAAACCCTAACCCTAAACCCTAGACCCTATAAACCCTAAACCCTAAACCCTAAACCGTGAACCCAAAACCCTAAACCCTAAACCCCTAAACCCTAGACCCTATAAACCCTAAACCCTAAACCTATTCTACCTA
>CAJNJA010016125.1:0-11284 GCA_905231915.1 Symbiodinium necroappetens | reverse complement strand
AACCCTAAGCCCCTGCACCCTAAACCCCATCATCCGTAACTCAAAGTGGCTTGCCGCTTCAGTTCGGGGCTTCGTGGTTTTTTGCGAAAGACCGCAACACGATCGCTTCGGTTGAGGGTTTACGGTTCTCTCCCGATTTAGGGCTTCGGTTTTAGCGGATTAGTATTTAGGCTTTAGTATTTAGGGTTTAGGGTCTTAGGCAAAATTCTCCGATCCGGTTTAGGGCTTCGGTTTTGGGGTTTAGGGTTTAGCAAATTACTCCCGATCCGGTTCTCAGGAGCCGGAGAAGGACCCGGAGTTGGATTTGAGGCGGTGCCACTGGTGTGGCAAAATCTCCTACTTCCAGGGAGGATGTTGCCTCAACCCCCGCTGCGAAGCTTGCTTGAGATTCGTTTTTCTGCATGCCTTAAGCCATATACGAAGCCAAAGATATCCACTCAGGAGGGCTACAGAGGCAGATGCGGGGTCGACAACAAGTGCGCCTGGGCGGGCCGCAAGAGCAAGCTCAACTATGAGGAAAAGGTGAGGAAGAGAGGATCCAAAGGGAATCCTAAGAAGAGAAGAGACTGGTGGCTCAAAAAGCAGGGTAAGCAGTCACGATCCTGCAGAGGACCTGCAGCTTTGGAGTGGCAGATGAACGCGAATGCGAGTTGTCCCCAAGACCTACAACACCTAAAGCCCTAAACCCTATATAAACCCTACAACACCTAGAGCCCTAAACCCTAAATCGACTGCACGTTTATGGTTCATCCTGCCAAGTTGAAGTGTCAGTGCAGAAGTAGCCGTTTAAGAATAGTGATTTAGGGTTTAGGGTTGAGGGTTCAGGGTTTAGGGTCTAGGGTAAGAATAGTAATGATCATCATACTAATAATTCCTAAGCGTATTACTTCTATGAATGTTTAAGATGTGACATGGTTCAAGCGGGGTTTGCTTGAGGCTCTTGGTTGCAGGGGGTTGAAACCATAGGACTCAGGTAGACAGAAAGAGTGAGGATTTCAGTTTCGGGATACCGCCATCGCTTTGAGGTTAGGATGCCCTAAACCCTCAACCCATAAGGTTGCAGATGGTTGTTTTGGATTGGGATTACCGGGTCTAAGAGGCTTGGGATGCAGTGTGTGTTACTTGGCTTACGCTTCACGGCTAAAGTTCCTAAACCCCGGACCCTAAACGCTTGAGAAGGGGCACCTGAGCCCCAAACCTTACAACTGTCTTTAGGGATACCCTAAACCTTAAACCCTGAACCCTAAACCCCTAAACCCCTAAACCCCTGAACCCTAAGCCCTAAACCCCTATACCCTGCACCCTAAACCCTAAACCCTAAACCCCTTGGGCTTATATAAGGGGTTTATGGAAATGTTCGGTCCAGTGCAGGTCGAGAACTCAGGCATCCGGGCTTGTGCTCACGCAGCGCTTGCCTTCGGGCTCTGGCGTCTGGCTCTAGGGTTCAGGGTTTAGGGTTTAGGGTGTAATATAGGGGCCTTTATAATTACCTACACTATTTTGTGGATTCCTTATTATGATTATGGTATAATTTACCCCACCAAACCGTAGTCTGATTTTATTAAGGCCCCTACATTAGGGTTCAGGCTTCATCCTCCCTCGAAGTGCTCCGAGCTCCAAGTTCAACGTCTTTGCAAGCCGAGCTCAGCCCAGCCCAGGTTTGGAGTCTGGGCTTTGGGGGTTTAGGACGGCTTTAGGGGTTTAGGTTTAGGGTTTAGGGTTTAGGGGTTTAGGGTTTAGGGTTTAGGGATTTAGGCCCGCTGCCTGCGAAAAGTAAGCTTTCGGTAAACACTCTCGAACTTGTCGGCTTCAGCCTACAACACCCTGCTTGCGACCAGCCCTTTTTTTTTTTTGGATTTCGAGGGGAGGGTTTAGGGTTTTGGGGTTTAGGGTTTAGGGCAAAGCAAGAGGAAAACTAATGTCAAAGCTCAATATAAAGCCTTATACAAATGCTGCTATAAGCTCTGCTGGGCAAGGCATGGCCCCAAATCTACTGTGCCCGACACCGTGCTGGAGGCACCCCGGGACGGATCACGATGACTCCTAAGCTTTACCTTGTGATCCTAAAATCATGGGGTTTCGGTTTTTAGGGGTTTAGGGCTCAGGGTTTAGGGTAGGGGGTTTTAGGGGGCCGTAATACTAGCAGTAAGGACCTAATAAGGCCTATGTAAAGGAAGTATAGTCCCCTACCCCCTACCCCCCTTAAGAATCCCTTTGAGACAATGTTAGTAGCTAGGGTTTATAGGGTTTAGGTTTAACCGCAGACCCCAAGGCTGGGAGCTGATGTTCGGAAGCTTCAAAACGTGGGATGAAGATACGGTTGATGATCAAAGTCCTGCATTACCCATAATTAGGAATCTACCATCATTCCCATGGTTTAGGGTCCTTAAGGTAATGCAGGATCATCAACAGTAGGTAGGATTAGGATCGCTTATGTAAGGACTCCTAATGATCCATTGGAGCCCATTGAGTTGTGCTTTCAGGCCGTCAGTCCCGTCCAAGGGTTCGGCCGACTCGGCGTTCTAAGCATTCTGACCCCTACACCCCAAAACCCAAAAACCTAAACCCCTAGACCCCGAAACCCCCTAAACCCTAGAACCCCTAAACCCCAAAACTGCAACAGGGAGGACAAGAACCGACAATAACAAATCCCGACGCCTATAGAACCCAAAACCCTAAACCCAAAGCCCCAAAAAATCCTAAACCCTAAACCCAAAACCCCAAAGAACCCTAAACCCAAAACCCCCAAAAAGCCCTGAACCCCAAACCCCAAAAAATCCCTAAACCCAAAACCCCAAAAAACCCTAAACCCAAAACCCCCAAAAAACCCTAAACCCAAAAAAACCCAAAAAAACAAAACCCAAAACCCCCAAAAAACCCTAAACCCAAACCGCCCAAAAAACCCTAAACCCTAAACCCTATAGAGCCCCAGAGCCGAAAACCCAAGCCCCAAAGTCTAAATCCTGCCCCATACACCCGAAACCCCATGGCAGGAGTCCTAGGTAGTATTAGGCCCCTTAAAGGGGACCCTTCTGAACTCTACTTGTGGCTCTCTTAAAGGGACCTTATTGAGAGGGTCTATATCTTCAAGGGTCCCCCTAATCCTAACTCTCAAGGAGTGTTTCGAAGACGCCTTGCCCCTGCTGGCAGCCGAGGAACTGGGATGACTACGGAATAGAAGGGTTATAAGTCATAAGGGCTTAGTTAGAGTTTAGGGCAGCTGGGATTTTGCTAGTAACAACCCTGAACCCAAAACCCAAAACGCTAAACCCTAAACCCAAAATCCTAAACCCTAAACGCAAAACCCCAAACCCTAAACCCTAAACCCTAAATACTCCGACCCATATTTCGTAATGTTGGGGACCTCAGTTGCTAGAATCGGGTTCCTTTCAGGGCTCCCATACGGGTATTTATAGGGTTTAAGGTTTAGGGGTTTAGGGGTTTAGGGTTTAGGGTTTTATTATAGTCTCGCTATTCGGGCACCATAGTTAGGCTTGTAGAAGGACAAAAAGAAGGCAAGACCAAAGGGCGAAATGTAGATCCCTGATCGACAACCCAGCTTCATTCCGCAAGGATTCCGGAGCCAGGCATCTTTAGAATTGTTCCTTCAACCCGAGGCCCTAAGTCCTAAATTCTAAGCCCTGATCCCTCAACCCCTGAACCCTAAAGAACCCTGAACCCTAAACCCCAAGCCCTGAACCCTGAACCCTAAGACTTAAACCCTAAGCCCATAAACCCCTAAAGCCCAGAATCACGGGTCATGTTCGTTTTGATTTTCCAAAACAAGCCGGTAAGCCTAAGCCCAATAGAACCCCTTTAAGGAGCCCCTTTGAGGGACCCTTTAAGTGGTTCGTCTTCCCTAAACCCTAAACCCTAAAACCCTAAACCCTAAACCCTAAAGCCCAAACCCTGAACCCTAAACCCTAAACCCTAAAGCCCTAAACCCCTAAACCGATTTGGGCTTTTGAGGTTCAGGGCGGGGCTTTGGCATTTCAGTCGTTGGGCTTCCTTCGTAGTAGGGGTCACCCCTGAGGCTTTTGCCTAAGAGGGGTTACCATGGGGGTTAGGGTTTAGGGTTTGGAGTTTTAGGGTTTAGGGTTTAGAGTTTAGGGTTTAGGGTTTAGGGTTTTACCGACTATTTGGGGGGTTCCTTATTATAAATATAGTAGAATGGGCCCCCCAAACCCTAGATTCTACTTATGAAGGCCCCTATGTTGGCATAAGGGTTTGGGGCTTTTAAGGGCTGCCGAGGCTGCGGGATTGGCAGGGTGTGAGGGCTTTGCAGCTTTCGGGTTGAAGGCTTTAGTACTGGTTTAGGGCTTCGGGTGTATTGGGTTTAGGGTTTAGGGTTTAAGGCTTATAGGGTTTAGGGCTTATAGGGTTTAGGGCTTATAGGGTTTAGGGCTTGTAGGGTTTAGGGTTTAGGTTTAGGAACAGTACTTTAGTGTGGAGATCAGATTGCGCAGCTTAGAGTTGCAGGGCCCTTGGATCGAGTTGCATGCGTGGGCTCGTTATGTCGCATCTCTTGAGAAATTCGGGCTTAATTTATAGAAACTACCCGGGTATCCCGCTGCCTGCTTTGCAACACTGACCGTCAACCTTACTCCACAAAAACCCTAAAGCCACCAAAAGCTAAACCCCTATGCCCCAAGCCCTAAGTCACTAAACCGACAAGCCCCAAACCCTGAACCCCCCAACCCCGAAACCCTAAACTAAACCCCTATAACCCTGAACCCCTAACCCCGAAACCCTAAACCAAAACCCTGAACCCGACACCCCTAACCCCGAAGCCCCTAAACTAAACCCCTAGCCCTCGCAGAGATCCTGGGTCAACCCTAAACCCTAAAACATAAAACCCGAAACCCTATAATAAACCCTAAACCCGAAACCCGAAACCCTATAAGCCCTAAACCCTATACACCCACTTTTTCCACACCGAAAGGAGGATGCCAAAGCATCTCGAGACCCTTTTGCACGATTCGACTTGCAGACGCTGGGCTAACAGGTTTAGGAGGGTTTCGGGTTTAGGAGGGTTTCCGGTTTAGGGTTAGGCGTTTGGGATTATAGGGTTAAGGGGTTCAGGGATTTAGGGATTGAGGGGTTGAGGGTTTAGGGGTTTAGGGTTTAAACAGGTGGGTAGTTTTCTACGTCAGGGCCCCGTTTTAGGTCCCCAGTATAGTACGGCACCCTTATAAAAAAAAAGGGACACCCAAAAGGTACCCTTCTTTAGAGAACGACCCAGGTTTAGGAGAGGTTAGGGTTTAGGATTTAGGGGTTTAGGGGCCTAGGGATTTAGGCGTTTAGGGGTTTTGGGGTTTAGGATTTAGGGTTTAGGAGGGTTTTGGGGCGTTGGCTTTGCAGCGGCTTAGAGTCGAGTCAACCCTAGACCCTAAACCCTAAACCCAAACGATTCACGTTTTTCACCAGATTGGGGCCCAGGGTGTTTTAAGGTTTGGCGAGAGGGCGTCCTTTAAGATGTTTGGCTTGAGGTGGTCCTCTTGTCCTTTGGTCCCGCGGTCTTGGTCCTGCGGTGCCCCTCGGTCCCCTGGGCCCGTGCTTCTGCTACGTCTTTGTTTTGGCCCTCTGGTTTCTCTGGCCTCCTTGTCTTTGCGTCCGTTGGTCGCCTGGCCACCCGATCCCTGTTCCTTTGGTCTTCTGGTTCTCAAGTCCTGCAGTCTTCTGGTCCCCTGATGCCCTGGTCCTCTGGTCCTCTACATGCTTGGTATCGCAGTTCCTTGTGCTTCTGGTCCTCTGGTCCTCTGGTCCTCTAGTTCCCTGGTCCTCTGGTTATGATGAGCCGGAATTACAAATCGGTTTCTATGGGCTTTGTGATAGTTGTTACTGTGGTGTTTTTTGTTGTTTTCTAATTTTCAATTGGTTTTCGCCAAATGAGGGGGCGCGTTTAGGATGTATGATGAACCGGAATCGTCAAATGAGGGCGCATGTTTAAGATATGTGCTGAACCGGAATCGACAAATGAGGGATCGCCAAATGAGGGGGCGTGTTTAAGAAATATGATGAACCCGAATCGCCAAATGACGGGGGGCGTGTTTAACATACATGATGATCCGGAACCGCTAAATGGCAGGTCAGTTTAATAACATATATATGATGAACCGGAATCGCCAAATGATGGGGCGTGAATCGCCAGATGAGGGAGGGCGTGTTTAAGATGTCTTGTGAAACGGACTGGCTAAATGAGGGGGCGTGTTTAAGATATATGTTGAACCGGAATCGACAAATGAGAGAGTAGTTAGTTAAGGATATATGGTGAAACGGAATCGCCAATTGAGGGGCGTGTTTTATATATATATATATATATGTGTGTGTATGTATATATATATATAATTGTATATAATGATCCGGAAGCGCCCCATGAAGGGGTGTGTGTAGGATGTATGTTGAACCGGAATCTCCAGATGAGGGTGTTTAAGATATATGAGCGCCAGCACCTGCAGCAGCAGCAGCAGCAGCAGCAGCGGCAGCGGCGGCACGACAAGCAGCAGCACCAACAGCAGTAAAATCCCCCAATAGCTTGACGAACCGGCAAGCCTTGAGAACTGGAATCCACCAATAGCTTGACGGCACAAACAAACCCTGAAAACTTGAATCCCCAAACAGTTTGACGCACAGGCGAACCCTAGCCAGTCCCGCCAAACCTTTATAAAAAAGGCCTCCCGCCAAACCTTAAAAAAGAAACCTCCACCAGCAGATTGTTTCGCGGTCTCGGCCTGTTACGGTTTAGATCTTTAGGGGTTACGGGCTGAGAGTGGCGCACTGTTTCAGGGCTTATGCCTGAAGACGTACTCATAGTTTACTCATAATCATAATTGTATCTTGGTTCTTTCTTTATGCAAGGTGTATAGCTTTCTCGAAATCTTACGCGCCCATGAATAGCTCTTGAAGAATGTTTTTTGCCTCTCCCGAGCAGGCCCTAGAATCCGAAAAGACTTGGATCCCTGAAAACCCTAAACCCTCATGGAAGGAATCCGCAAGGAAATCGTCAACGGAAACCCAAACCCTAATTCCTAGCCCCTGAACCGAGGATTCGTGTGGCTCCGACCATTGTCGGTGCGACCTGGCTGCAGTCGGGAAGCGGAGGGGTTTAGAGCTTAGGGTTTTGAGGGTTTTGGGCCATATTTCCATAGTTAGTCCCTTCTGTGACTACAAGGTTATACCTAATCCCGAAACCCCATTACCCTTGAATCCCTCAGCCCCAAAGCCATGAAGCTTAAGTCTGACAACAAGCCCGTGGGACCACAAACCAATCCGAAACCCTGAACAACCCCAAACCTTTCAACCGGGTACCGGGCTCCCCAAAAGTCTCCCCAAACATCTTCTTCATGAAGGATTGCGTTTGACATTATAGGTGGTACTTAGTATGACTGTGATATCTTTCTCGAGCTAATTATACGAAGAAAAGTGTGAAAACAAATGAGTCAAAGCCTTCTGTACTAACACATCATCATCATCATCAACATCATCATCTTCATCTTCATCTTCATCATCGTTATCGTTATCGTTATCGTCATCGTCATCGTCATCATCATACTCTCCTAGCGGGTAAAACCCTAAATCCTAAAGTCCTAAACCCTGAACTCATACGCTCATTCCCTAGTTTCCTAAACCCCTAAACCCTAATTTGCTAATTCCCCAATTTCCTAAACCCTAAACCCTAAATCTCTAAAGTCCTAAATCGGGTCAGTTCATCTCTGTGAGTCACCCAAATGAGCGCCGCGAGGTTCTGGGCTTGGGCGTGCTGATCTTCAATCGCCAGGTGAGGGAGCTCAGTGGCTGAGGGTTTTTGGGTTTAAGGGTTTAGGGTTTTGGGGTTTTGGGTTTTGGGTTTACTGGTTTTGGGTTTAAGGTTTAAGGGTTTAGGGTTTCGGGGTTTAGGGTTGTAGGGTTTTAGGGGTTTAGGGGGTTTTGGGCTCTCTGGGTATTTCAAAGCGTTGCGCCTCCTCTGCTCCGAAAGCTCATAGGCTGGAAGTTGGAAAGATTACTGCAGGGACCTGATCAAGAAACCCTGACCCTAGAATTCCAAAATACCAGGACTCGTATACGCAATATTACGAACCTAAACCCTAAACCCTTAACCCAATAAGAAAAGATCCATAGTTCCTAAATCCGGTTCCGCCATTACTGATGCCGGGTTTACTGTTTAGGGCGTCGTTTAGACTTAATAAGGAATCCTAAACTTGGAGTCCCTGAGCACCGTAAAGCCTAGGCCCTTGATTCCTTATCTATGATATACTGTATATGTACTATAAGGACTAAACCCCTATGATATACTGCATACTTACAAAAAGGAATACTAAATGAATACTACGATAGTTACTACAGTTTACTGTAATGGCCACTATCAATAGTTACCATGCCCTAAACCCCAAACCCTTCCTTTTGGCTGCAGGCTTTGGTATTCTCCGAAGCGCCCGGTCCCTGGAAATGTCAGGCTGCGCATGATGTTTATAGTTTTGGGGTTTAGGGTTTTAGGGGTTAGGGGTTTAGGGCTTATGGAGTTTAGGGGTTTACGGTTTACAACAGGGGTTTAGAGTCTATAGGGTTTAGGAGAATACTCGCGATATGTTTAGCGTTTTCCTGACGACCGGGGTAGTGCTGTGATTTCCCATGATGTTTTTGGCATAGAAACCAGCTCTCCGGTGGAGATCCTAAATGCACATCGGCAGCCCTAAACCCTAAACCGCTGGCCGCCGAAAGGTGATTCCAAAGCCCTAGGCCTAAGCTCTAGTGCATGTGCATACTGAAGAGCCCGTACACGGCGTTGGGTTTCAGGGTTTAGGGATTTGAGGGTTTAGGCGTTAAGGCTTTAAGGGTTTAGAGTGTAGGGGTTTAGGGGTGATAAGGGTTTAAGGACTTAAGATTTATGGTAACCCCAAGACAAAGCCCCAAAGCCCAACGCATCTCCACTCCCCGCCCCTGCGTCGAAAGCGCAAACCCAACTACTTGGTGGGTTCCTGTAAAAGTTCCTTGAAGTTCAGGGTTCCTTTCAGGGCTCAATAAGCTTTTAGGATTTAGGGTCTACTTTGAGATTCATGGGTGGGTTCCTTTAGGGGTTCCGTTCAGGGTTCTTGCAGGATTTAGGATTTAGGATCTACTTGGAGGTTCATGGGTGGTGGGTTTCGAGGAAACGGCGGACGTTCTATGTCGTAAGCATGATAATTGCAGCAAAGTATCAAGATTTCGTCGTGGCAGAGCTGCAGCATTTCCTTCTCCGCCCTGCATGCAGCCAACGTGGCTCCCTCCACAATTCGATGTGCTCCAGGGGCAACGGGGTAGTGTCCCGGACGAAAAACCCCACTCGGGTGCTCTGGTTGCTCTTCGGCCAGTTTGGCTGCAAGCAGCAAAAAGCACAAAAGGTTTTATTTGAGGTGCTTTGGTGCCAACTTCGAGGTGTTCATGTGCATGCTAGAAGCACAAGAGAAGGGACACACGCAGGCAGTTTCCACTGTCCTGCATGCCACAGAGACCGCCCAGGCAGCTGCAGTCACAGAGAGCACATTCACGTGTTATGGCACAGTATGTATGAAAGTAAGACCTTTCTGCAGAGCTTGGTCAGTCCCTCCTAAACCTTCTTTGACGGTGCCCATGCTGGAGCGTCCCCAGCCCGAAACGCCAAGAGATGGAACAAACCCCACTTATCCCTAAACCCTAGACCCTAAACCCTAAACCCTACCCATGAACCTCCAAGTACAAACTGCTCGGACCCAAAAAGATCCTAAGCACCAAACGATCCCTAAACCCAGGAACGTGAAATCTTAAACCCGGGGCCTTGTGATTGTTGGGCCCTTAGAGATCCCGCTATATAGCCCTATAGAATCGACTTGAAGCCGCATCAGACGATTTAAAGCTCCTTTCCAAATCCCTAAAGCCGTTTCAAAAGCTTTGCAGAACCATAGCGCTCCCCGAAGCTCCACACTGCAAGAGTTGAAACTTAAATCCAAAACCCCACCGAAATTCCTAAAAACAGCCCTAAGCCCCATGCTATGCCATGATAAGCCCAAAGCCTCAACCGAGAACCCATGCAACCCCCAGCCAAGGTCGAGGATGGGTGTGGACTGAGCCTCAGTCCTTGACGCGGCGTAACCTTGTGCATCTATGTAGAATCAAGATTCGCTTAGGGTTTAAGGTTTAAGGTTTTGGGAGGTATTCATAACATATTTTGCCTATAGTCACCATTGTTGTTCCTTTCGTACCGGTAGTCACCACTGTATCTTTTAGTCTCACCTTTTGGGATCCTTAATATAGACATATAGAGTTGGTTAAGCCAAAAAGAGCAGGTACAATGGATATTGGGTAAACCTCAAACCCTTTCCCAGTCAGCTCCCTAAACCTAAACCGCTAAGACCCCGTATGATGGGGCCCAAATTTCGGTGGATGTTGAACGCGATGTTGAGTACCTCCACACGACTGAGGGTTGCACGGGTCAGGGCTTATCTGGACCCTGAATAGCCTACCTTTTGAAGGGCTCATATAGAGAAATACAAGTGCGGAGCCCCAAAAAGGTAGGTTCTGTCGGGTCCAGGTAGGAATTGGGATTTCGGGTTCAGGCTTGGAGGCCTTTACACAAGACTTTAAGCCCTTAACCTTAATCCCCACTTGGAGGGCGCATGGGTAGTTATAAGCAGTCTTATAGGTCCCATAACATGGCTTTGCTTATTCATAATTAGTCACCGCACTTATAGCCCGCCGTTAACTAGCCATGAACGTCCAAGTAAGCCTTCTCAGGGTTTAGAGCGTGGGCCCCCGCACCCAGGACCCGGCGCAAACACGAGCCGACCTTTGCGCAGGAGGCGCGGAACAGATCTTGAATATTCTTGAATTATGGTTTAGGGTTTGTTGCATCTCTGCAGGCAACTGCGGTCTTGAATTAGGCTTTAGGGTTTAGGGTTCAGGGTTTAGGGACAAGTGCTTGAATCAGTAAGGCTTGCTGTTGACGCCTCAGGGTATGAGGTTTCGGGTCGGTGTTCGATTTGGGGCTGAATCTAGGCTGTGCCTGGGCACTGGAGAATCCATGTTTTGTTTTTCAGGCCCATATGGGTAGATCTCTAAATTAAGGTCCATTTTAGGATCCTTTTTTACGAGGGTGCCGTAGTATTTGGGGGTGACTTGAAAAGGGACCCTAATTTAGAGAACTCCCTAACATTCCGATTGCGGATATAGTAAACCTCAAAAAGTTGGAAACCGGCTTAAGGACAAATAGGGTTAAATAGGGCTGGGCTTCCCTATATCTCTCTCTCTCTCTATATATATATAATTAATTAAT
>CAJNJA010016124.1:0-11479 GCA_905231915.1 Symbiodinium necroappetens | reverse complement strand
AGTAGGAGTAGGAGTAGGTGGAGTAGTAGTAGTAGTCGTCGTCGTCGTGGTGGTAGTAGTAGTAGTAGCACTACTACGACGACGACGACGACTACTACCACTACTACGCCGACGACGACGACGACGGCTACTACTACTAATTTTTGCAAAACCATACTTACGAGAATCCAGACCTCAAGAGCGAGGACTTTGCGGTCAAACCCTGACTCCTGCTGCCAAGTGTGTTGACCCGTGCGAAACTTGAATTCGACCATTTCGAAACTCGCATAGTCAACCGTGGAAGCTTCACGAGTGAGAGTGTCGAATTTGCTGACGAACACTGTGATCACAGAAAACAAATACCGACATGCAGGCTGCATTCCCAGCACGGCAGCACCGGCAATGCCACTAATGAACTAATGCAAACGAACCAGCTTGAGAGCAACCTCAACCGAGTTACAACCAAGCAGCAACTCATGGACTACCAACACCACGTCACAAAATACCTTGACGCTGCAGCCAAAGTGACAGCAACTAGAACGAATACTGCTACTGATACTACGGCTGCCATTGCTTCTGCTACGTGGACCTGAAACCCTAAACCCTAAACTCTAAGCAAAAAGGCTCCAACTGCCGGCCTCGACACTGCCACGCGGTGGCTCCGAGAATCGAATGGTCATGACCTCAGTTTATGGGCAAGGGTTTCGGTTCAAAGTCTTGTTTAGGGGTTCAGAGTTCGGGGTTTGAGGGTTTAGGGGTTCAGGGTTTAGGGGTTTGGGGTTTAGGATTGTGTTTCATGGGCTTTCGGTTGAGGCTGTCAGTGTCAGGCTTAGGGCCTGAGAATTCAACGGGACAGGGGTCGGTGTGGGAGCTGCGGGATGCAGACGCACGATGCCGGGTATAACAAGGATGGTAACAGCTGACAGCAATCATGGACATGGCAAGCAGAAACCACCGCCACAACCGGCAAAACCACACACAAGCACCAGTAAGCCCAAGCGACGACCATCCACCAGCAAATTTGCATTCTTTCGAAGATCCAGCACAACGGTATCCTGAGTTTTCTGGAACTCCCAAAGGTTATGGACCTCAGGATCACGCCACATCAACGCCACGGACCAGTGGCACAGACGGATGTGGTCGCACCTGCACGCGTGTGAGCAAGGGCCTTAGGGTTTATGTTTTAGGGTCTCGGTCTAAGCAGAGTCGTGACTTTATGAGTTCGAAGCACTACAACTTAAACCTTGAAGCTCAAATCCTAAACCCTGTGAGCCAGATCGAGACAAGATGAAGGCACACAAAAGCTTCGTCAAGGGCCCCGCTGAGAGGATGCGAGGAGGCTTGATGCTCTCAGGCACAACGGTGACGTCGAAGGAGAAAGGAAAGCACCTGGGGTGTTTTCTTTAGGGTTTACCCATAGGCCCCCAAGTAGTTCCTTTTTATTGTCTATATTTAGAATCCTAGAAGGTAATCCCGAAGAAAGGAACTACTTAGGGGCCTACGGGTGGGGGCAGTTTAGGGCCTAAACTGCGTTTCGGGTTGGGGATGTGCGGCGGGCCAGGACCTGCTCGTCAATGAAAGGTTGGACTCAGGAGGACTGGGAGCCTTATCTGAACCCTTGCCCCCCAAAAATTGTTCATGTAGGGGCCTTAATAACTAGAACAGGGTATTAGGCTCCTGTATAGTATGATCATAATAGGGAACCCTAACAGTAATGGTAATTATTTGGGCTTCTATAGTAATCGTGAGTTGAAGAAACCTCAACGTGTACAACAGCGTACTTTGACGGTAGGAGCCCATGCAGACGGCTCCAAACCACGATGAAGGAAGCACCCCGTGCCACCATGAAGATCTGCGGTATGGATTTATGGTGTGTGGTTTGGGGGCTTGGGGCATTTAGGGATTTAGGTTCTAAGTTGCTTGTGGATTTCGATGCTTGATTATTGTAGGACTTGCCAATCATCCCCACACTTGCGACGCATGCGCTTGCGGGCGTCCGGACCCACTGCACATGCACGGCACAAGGCCCTAAACCCTAAACACTAAACCCTATAACCCCTAACCCCTACCGGCCCTAACACCTAAAACCTTAAACCCTAACCCCTAACAGCTAAAACCCTGACCCTAACCCCCAGAACCCTTCTTTCTCGCTCCCTCTTCCTCTTCCAGCTTGCTGCTGCCGTGATCTTTCCCTGCCCGGGCCGCGCACGCGCTGCCCTCGACCTGGCCAGTCCAATGATCATCTGCGACCTCCGTTTAGAGCTTAGGGTTTAGGGCTTTAGGGGCCTAGGGGCTTAGGGGTTTAGGGGTTTAGGGCTTAGGGGTTTAAGGGACGGGGGATCCGGGCTCAAAGGGCTCTCATACATAGGGTTTCCGGGGTAGGGTTAGGAAGAGCAGGGTGGGGTGGCTCCCACTGCTCTTTCCGGCTTCCTGTGAAACTCCTAACTCGATTGCGCGCAGACGCAAAAGCTTAGCCGAAGGCTCGGATCACGTAAGAGCCAGGCTGCAGCACGGCTCCTGAAGGGACTGCTCCGGGAGAGGTGTCGGGTTTAAGGTTCAGCCCTAAAACCCTGAGCCCTAAACCCGGCTAGTGGGTCTCCATTGAAGGGCCTAGGTTGCTAGGACTGCTAGGAGTTTTCAGATAGACGGATAAATGGATAGGGCTCGGGATGTGCGCTCGTGTATTGGAGCATACAGTGCGCGAAAGCGCCCTTAGCAGCCTGGGGAAGCTACTAAGCGGGCCTTACTAGCCAGAGCAGGGTTTTGAGGTATAGTAGACTTACCTCTAGTCTCCATTGTAGTTCCTTTTTGGGGTTACCTCTTGGGATCCTTAATACAGAATTGGTTAAACCAAAAAAAGGAACTACAATGGAGACTATAGGTATAGGTATAGTAGTAGGGACCCGAAACTCCAAACCCTAAACTTCAGGGACCACAGGAGGCTAGCACCCCTAAGCCCTAAACCGCCTAAACCCCCTAAACCCCTAAACCCTAAACCCTAAACCCCCTAAACCCTGAACCCTAAGGCTAGCATTCCCAGTTATTTCCCAGCCCTTAAACCAGAGGAGCCCGGGGATGGGACTTCAGGCTGCTGCGATCCTAGGGCAGCCTTTGCCAAGAAAGCTGCATTACCACCCGAAATTCTCTGTTTTCCCTTTTGGGGTTTAGGGTTTAGCGCCGAAAAGTTTAAGGGCATAGAGTTTAGCGCCCAAAACAAGAGGGTTTATAGGGTTTAGGGTATGGTTCGGAGACTTGGCAAGCTTCATCACATTGCATGGTTTCGGGGCAGAGACCTCGTGGGTTCAATGCCTGGTTAAGGACGACAATCAAGCGAACAGCTTGCAGGGGAATGGCTGTGAACTTTAACAGACACACACACACACACGAAACACTGTAACCATATGTTACACTCTATTGTAATACGATGATGACATGGCATTCTGTTCGATGGCCTTGCAGTCCTTATCACTCTCCTACATTACATCGCATGTCCTTCCTTGCCCTAAGCTCGGATACCGAAGCCTAAAAAGTTCGACCCTGCTTCCGAAATCCTCAAGCCCAAACGTCAAAAACCATGTGCCTGGCAGCCCCCCCCCCCCCCAAACACAGCAACTCAACTCAAGGAGCTGGGGCTACGAGTTTACGGATTCGGGGTTACGGGTCTCTGCACCCTCAAGGTGATGGGGAAGCTATGTGCAATGACAATGGTACTGCCATCAGAAGTAGTACGTTCGCAAGTGTTAAGTAGTAAGTAGTAGTATCCCTAAACCCTAAATCCTAAACCCTAAACCGTTGGAACCTGCTGTCAGCTTGGCATTGATCGTGCTGCTCGGGCTGTTCATTGGCTCCTGCAGAAGACTGCGGAAAAAGAAGCAAGCCCATGATAAAACCAAAATCATACCCTCAACCATTTTTCAACGCGATCTCTAAAAATACACGCACCGAGACCCGGATACGCACCGAGAGCAGCTCCTGAACCTATCGTTTTGGATTATGTTCCTTGAAAAAAGTTGGTGCTTGGGAGCTTTGGCCGCTCGGAAATTAGGTTTAGGTTTCTGTGGCCTGGCAGGCTCTGAACTGGGAATTTGCCACCCGTCCCAGCTTCCGGTGCACGTGCGGGTTGCAGCCGGCTTTTGCAAGACGGCCGTTGCACGAACGGCCAAACACCGACTCGCTTCGTGGAGGTCTGTGGGGCTTTTTGGCTTGTGGAAAGCCTTGTGTTGGGCCTTGCGGCTCTTCACAAGGGCTTGTACAGGTCAGCCTAGATGGTAGTTTCAGAAGATTTCAAGGAATCACCCTCTTCTTCCCAAAATACCATCCAATAATACGACAAAGCGCTACAAACCGTACAGTTGAGAAGGATTGCGGTCGAAGGCTTAGGGGTTTAATATAGGGCCTTTACGATTAGAGTAGGGTTTTGGAGTATAATATACTATGAGTATAATTTATAAGGAGCCCTAAGGAAAAGTGGTACTAGCTATTTTTTCCCCATAGTAGGGATTTGCTGCTTTAGGGCTGTAGTTAGGGTGGCATCACCTAGACAACTGCTGCAGTTACAGTCTGGTGGCTCTATAGTCGTGGTGTCAGCTGCAGCAATCTTTCCACAGCGGCGGTTTTGGGATCATGTCAACATAGAAGCCTTGTGCGTGAACGGACTTGTTTTATCCCTTTCGAGCGCAGGATGGCGATCCGATGCTTCAACGGGACGGGGTGCCACAGATGCGGAATGGCTTGTAGGAGGCGCTCAAGACTCCCAGCAGCAGTTGCCGTTCCCCAGGTAGTCTCCTCAGGTCTGTCAAGCTCATAGCCCATGAACTCTTCTGGGATCCTCTCTCAATCACCTAGAACCCTTATAGACCCCGTAAAGCCGACTCCATTTCGGAGCTTCTTCATTTCATGATATCAAAAAGGTTGCATTCCGTGAACTGGCCAGAGGTTACGGCCACAGTTATGCATGGATCAGGAAGTTAAAGGGGATGTTCTTATACTCATCATCTGGATGTCTGCTTTTGAGCCCCAAACGCTAAGCCTCTTAAAATGCGCTTCTAGAAACCTTCTGGACCCTTAAAGAGACTCTCACAAGACTCCTCGCAGAATCAAGGGGCTTGCAGGGTTTTGGTCTGCTCATGGGTCGGTACTTCACGGTTTTTGTCTGAGGTTTCAGCACCGACACTCGCAGACCAGGAGGGGCCTGAAGAAATGGAGTTTCAGATCACCCTCTGTACAACCGATATGATAGGGATGGGGTCTTCGGGACATCAAGACCCTAAACCCCAAATCCTAGTATCCTGAAGCCCTAAACCCCAAACTCACCTAACCCCTAAACCCTTATAGATCCCTTGAAAGGAACCCGTTATAATACCCTTTAAAAGGAACCCTTATAGTACCCTTTAAAGGAACCCAACCCCCTTCTGCCGAGATTCCTCTCTGGTTCCTGCAGCGCGAGAAATCGTAGTTCTTCTGGCAGCTCGCTTGCTTCCTGAGCAGATTAGGGTTTAGGGTTTAGGAGTTTAGGGTTTAGGGTTTAGGATTTGCAGTAGCAGTTGCGTAATCCGGTCAGGCTTTAATTCAAGGCTACAGGCTCCAGGGTGTCGTTGGGGTGTTGTTGATTTTTTTGTGTTGGGTGTTGAGGGTTTAGGCATTCTGAAATTCCCGGACTTCTAAGGGCGCCTCGGCCCCAAGCCTTTCTCTGCCGAGCATCGAAGCGCAGCACTGCCTGCCGCCGACATACTTCCATGGATTGCCTGCTTCGGGCGTGCTTTGGAATGTGACGAGTTTGTAGATTCGGCATGAGGCTATAAAAGTGGTTGGGCTTTGAGGCTATGGGGGATTGTAGAATCTGCATGAACTGAAACAGGGATGACAGTAACTGGGATGCATGGGCTCGGAAAATGCGGAGGCGCTGCCAATGACGGGTAATGACGGTCTGGGTTTGGGCGGTCCTTGTGCTAATGGCTTTCGCATGATGTCCGGTCACAAGTGTCCATCCAATACAGGGGCCTTCTTACTTAGAATAAGGCTTTGGGGCTATGATACGATACATATGACAAGGAAAGTTTTTAGGCGTCTATGTCATTAACCAACTTCCTGAATCATGAACCTTGTCCGAATGGCACTATGACGGATGAATGGCTTCCGGCACTCCGCACAAGACTCTGAGAAACGCTTGCCAAGTAAGACGAATGTAACTCGCATGTCAAAGTCAGACAACTCGCAGAACACTTCGAAGTCAACTCTCTTCCAGTGCCAAGCAATATGCCCTTGAAGCCGGACCCCCCAAGGCTGCTGACCCTCAACTTGCAAACTCTGCAATCTGGAACCTGAACCGGAAACCCGAAACCCTCAGCTGTACCCCAACCACCGTAACCGAAATCTGCAACGCTAAGTACCGAAATTTGCATGCCATGCCCACAACCTCAGAAAGTAAAAACCTCGCAAATCAAACATCTTTCATGCTCGAACCACGTCAGGTCCGCCAAGCTTTGAGCTAAGCAATCGCCTATACCTTTACACCAGTCGCTAGTCTATTTAAGTACTCCGAAATCGGGCATCAATCGTGTTGCTCAGAGATTGTGGTGCGGAGTTTCAGCGTTCAACAACGTTTGAGGGAGGGCAGGCATGGCGGGGTGGTTGGGTTGCTCCATTCGAGTGCGCACGTTTCCAGCCTCCAGATGTAAGTGCGGGACCCGTGGGTCGCCAGCATACTATAGAGGACGTGATAACTTTGGATGTGTTCTGGGACAACTATGCGATCATCGTGGTGCAGGGAACCCCGAAGGGCTTTCCAAATTCTTAAGGCCCTTATGTTCACCCTGAACCCCTGCGCCTAAAGCCTAAATTCATCCTAAAACCCGAAAAATACCCAAAACGTTTGTGAAACCCGAACACTTGAAAGTTAAAGGCTCGAGAGTAGTCAAAAACCTTTCGCTTTGCAGTCCGGGCTCCGGGCGCAGGTTATGAGATGGCTCGGCGTCTAGGATTCAAGGTTTAGGGTTTAGGGTTCTGGATTTAGGGTCTAGGGTTTAGGGTTCAGGGTTTAGGGTTCAGGATTTTATTAGGGTTCAGGATTTAGGGTTTAGGGTTTGAGGTTTAGGGTTTAGGGTTCAGGGTTTATTATAGGGTTCAAGAACTAGTGCAGACACCCGCCAGTGCTCGTTAGTTCAGGACCAAGTGCTTCGAAGTCTAAGCCGCTCCACCAGCGCTCACAACTGCGAATCTGGGATCATTCACAAGCAGAGTCCAAGGTTCCGCAACTCGCGAGGAGGCCACACAACAACACACACGTGACTTCACCAGGAGCGAAAAGCAAAGCAGTTGGGGAGAACGACGAGGTGGGCATCGCAATTTGGCATGGTAGCACGAAAGATCTCTACAACCCTCCGGTTGCCTTTGCAGAAGTCACTTGTGCCCTCGGCACAAGTGGGTTTGACGTAGTACGAGGAACCTGGCAGGGTCTACGGACTCTCACAATACGGAGCCCTGATACAGAAGACTTTTGGGGGTCTAGAGTTTCGAGTTGCCTCCTTCGATGTGGCGAGTTTCCACTACCCGGGATGTGCTACAACGTATAAGCCCTAAACCCTAAACGCCTAAAACTCAAACATCAATCCCCTAAACCCCTAAACCTCTAAACCCCCAAAACCCGACACCCTAAGCCCTAGACCCCAAAAATAATCCCAAGCCCCATGGCCTGGACCGAAGCCACTTCAGATGGTTGATTTGGGGGGGGGCGGCTTTAAAGGAGGAGGCGGTTTCGGGCTTCGGGGTGTAAGGTTTCGGGTCTAGGGATTTAGGGGTTTAGGGGTTATAAGTCGAGGGATTTAGAGTTGAAGTTTTAGGGTTTAAGTTTTCGAGGTTCCAGAAGAGAGCGTTTGCAAGCTTAGGTGGGCAGTTTCAGAAATACCGGACCCTGGAATGATAAGATCCCTGAAAAGAGGTACCCTCCATAAAAGCCCCACAGATCCACATCATCAAACTCTGGCTTCTATTGAACCCGTATAGAACACCCCCCAAATTTAACTGCGGACCTAGCCCTCAACCCGAGCCCTGAACCCTCAGCCCTAAACCCGAACCACATGTCAACTGGGCTTAGACTGTTCAGGAGGAGTCGGGCTGCAGTAAGCCGGGGCGCAGTTTCTTCGGTTCAGGATTTGGGGTTTGGGGCTTAGAGATATGGAGTTTATGGAATTGTGGTCGTAGGGTTTAAGGATTTAGGACCTTAGCGTTTAAAACACGTTTGCCTACTCACCCAGGCTTTAGTTTAAGTACGTTGAACCCACAGTCTAGACCGGCAAGACCCTGAGCCCTAAATACTAAACGCCGAAGCCCCCAGACCATAACCCCGAAACCCTAAAACTCTAAAACCCCAAAACCTAAACCCTAAGCCCCTAAAACCCTAAAGCCCTAAAGCTCTAAAGCACTAAACCCTACAACTCTAAAGCTCTATACACCCTAAACCCTATTACTCTAAAGCCCTATAAACCCTAAGCCCTACAACTCTAAAGCCCTATAAACCCTAAACCCTACAACTCTAAAGCCCTATAAACTCTAAACCCTGAAACTCTAAAGCCCTATAAACCCTAAACCCTACAACACTAAAGCCCCATGAACCCTAAACCCTACAACTCTAAAGCCCTATAAACCCTAAACCCTGAAACTCTAAAGCCCTATAAACCCTAAACCCTACAACTCTAAAGCCCCCAAAACCCTAAACCCTAAATCTCTCAAGCCCAAAAAACCCTAAACCCTAAAACTCTAAAGCCCTATAAACCCTAAACTTTGCCCTAAACCCCAGACTCCAAGCCTGGACTTTTGGTCCCGCCTGTCACGCAACACTTGCCGCCACCAAGGTACGACAGCCTGTCACCCGTGCAGAAGATCGAGTCCGCACCTCAGAAACAGCTTCAACCGGCTTTATCCTAAAACCCTAAACCCTAAAACCCTAAAGCCCTATAAACCCTAAACCCTAAATAAACCCTAAGGGCGGGAAGGCAGAGGGTTGGATGGCGGATTCTGGGTTTAAGGTTTGCATCCTCGGGGCTCCAGAGTTCGTGCGCTAGAGTTAGGGTTTGCCCATAGGCTCCCAAGTAGTTCCTTCTTATGGTTCATATAATTTAGAATCCTATAAGGTAATCCCCAAAAAGGAACTACCAAGGAGCCTATGGGTAGGGTTTATAAGACAAGGGTTTAAGCTGAAACATGGGAAGGTGAGGCTTCCTAATGTCGGGGTTCTGGGGTCCCTACGCCGCACAAGGACATATGTCCATGCATCCCCTGGCAACTAAGATTCTAGAGCTTAGAGCTTATGGTCCTAGATTTTGCAGTTGACGGCTTACTGTAGGGCTTAGAGTTTGAATCTGCCGTGACTGCAAACGCTACACACCTTGTGCTCACGGCAGTGTCATGGTGTTGATTGACACGCGTGGAACCTCTAAACTTCGACACGCGATGGAAATGCAGAACATGCAAGACCCTAGTAAAGACCCTCTGCGGTGGGATCCCGTCTGAAGGGACCCCCCCAAAACTACACATTGACACCAAAACCCTGAGGCCCTGAACCCTAAAAGCCGATCCCGTCCGAGCGCCGTCGACGCAGGTGGTCCATTCGGTTGTGCAGCACTTGCCGCCACCGAGATACCTTGGGCAGCGGTGTGGGAACCCCCAGGCCCTACACAGTATAGCATATTATTGTATATCGAAGTATGTTATAGTAGATTATATTATGTAGAAGTATATTATAGTATATTATAGCATGTTAGAGCATATTATAGTAATTTTTGTATATTAGAGTATATTATAGTGTATCATAATGTTATTATAGTATGTTAAAGTTGATTGATTGTGGTAGATTATAGTAGACTATAGTAGATTACAGTAGATTTTACTAGATTATAGTCCATTATAGTCTATTCTACCCTGATTTAGGCTGCCTGACTCGCGAGTGGGGGATTCCTTTAAATTGCCCGCCTGCCTGTTCCAAGTTTCATGCTTATAATCTGTTTATGATTAGGCCTTAGGGAGTTAAGGTTCAATTCAAAACTTCATTGATTCATGCTGATAATTTGTTTATAGTTAGGCCGTAGGGAGTTAAGGGTAAGGGTATAGAGTTTCGGGCTTCGCTGCCACGATCTAAAGGGATTATGGCATAGAGCATGTATTCCTACTAGACGTCTGCTGCCACACCTCAACACCGAGCTGTCAAAGGGGGCTAGATTGCAAACCCTAAGCTATAGACCTTGTTCTCTATATGCTAGCGTCAGAAACTCAAGGGACTCGTCTCCAAACCCCAACACTAGTTCACTGTGGTACTTAGAGACCTCCACATAAATCCCAAAACCCTAAATGCCACGAAAGCCTTGAGGCTAAACCTAAAGCCGCCCCTAAACTCTAAACGGAAGTATCGGTTTGAGACTGAAGCAAACCTTCTGGAGGCCTCTTTGGTCTTGCACAACTTAGGGCCTCGGGGCTTATAGGTTTTAGGGTTTTAGGGTTTGGAGTCTACGTTCTGTGATTTGAGTTTTGGGAGTCTAGGTTGAGGATTCGAATTAGGACTGAAGGTCCGAGTTTACGGCTCATGAATCGCAGTAAGGTTTGGAGCTCGTGGTGTCTAGGATTTTTATGGTTAGACGCTTTGGGCTTGGGAGTTGTGAAGCTTGGAGGTCAGGAATTTAGGGCTTAGGGGGTCGAAGGTTTCTCAAGATTCAGGGCCGAGGGTTTTCATTCCACACTTCCGAGTTGATTCAGGATTTAATCTGGCCAGTATGTATCCTGATCTCTGCACTGTACGCCCTGTTGGCAAGGTTTCTGCCTTCAGGCTTTCAAGGGAGATTTCAGGACGATAGGATCAGTGAATGTGAGCAGGCCCTATCGCTTGGCCAAGAGGGTTTAGCTGGAGGGAGAGGCTTCATCGTCCGCCGGACGACCTCTGTGATTCAACCTTCACGCAAGCGCGCCACCCACAATCTTTTGATGTGTATGCCGCCTGCTTCTGCGATGCCCGCGGGAACTTCCCAGAGACTCCAAAACCCCTCAATTAAGGAATATACCTTAAATCTTATTAGGGTTCCTATTCTAATTTACGGTATATTCCTTAATTAAGGGGTTTTGAAGTCTCTGGGTTGTCAAGACTTCGACGCTGCCTAGTGAAAGCTGCACTTCCGCAACCATGTCGAACGCGCAAGCAAGCCGTCTGCCGCGGAGTAGTCACCTACTGCATGTGGGCCCAACCCAATAGTTGCAAAAACCTGGCGATACCAAAACAAAAACAAACATAGACCCTAAACCCTAAACCCTTAAATAGCTTAGAGTTCCGGGGCTTTGATGCTTCAGTTCATGGTATGGATGGCTCCGGCCCTTCGGACGCAGTGGGAACGCCACGTCCCCGCAGCTCCTAATCCGGATCCCTAAAAGCCTTTAGAGCTTGATACAGAAGGCCCAAACAGTTTAGGGCTTACCCAGAGACTCCAAAACCCCTGAATTAAGGAATATACCTTAAGCCTTA
>CAJNJA010016123.1:0-11480 GCA_905231915.1 Symbiodinium necroappetens | reverse complement strand
CTTCAGACAAACCTGCAGACATACATACATACATACATACATGCATACATATGTACATACATACATACATACATGCATGCATGCATACATACATACATACATACATAAGTACATACATGCATACATGCATACATATCCACGAAACCTGAACCACAAGACCCTGAAGCCCCGGTCAAACACATTTCTGGCATGCAGTGCACACCTCCAACCCGATCACGTGCGGGAGCTCGCGTACGTCCTTGCGCGTGCACGTGATGAGGGGTAAGGCATTTGCCTATGGCCTAGAGACTCCAAAACCCTCTAATTCAGGAATATACCTTAAATCTTATTAGGGTTCCTAATATAATTTAAGGTATGTTCCTCAATTAAAGGGTACTATAAAACCCTATAAATCCCAGGTATATTCCTTAATTAAGGGGTTTTGGAGTCTCTGGGGCCTCGGCAATTTTCGGCGTCAGGTGATTTATCCGGATAATGCTCCCCGATCTTCCGTCGTCCGTATGATCAGCTATCCCTTAATCAACCAAGCACCGCGCAAGAATGATACAAAGCGTGACAAAGACGAGGACTATTTGGGTAGTTCTCTAAATTAGGGTCCCTTTGGGGGTCCTTTTTATAAGGGTGCCGTACTATATTGGGGACCTAAAACGGGACCCTAATTTAGAGAACTACCCACTTACTTCTTACGTGCAGCGGCCTTAAAGTGAAAGGACCGGAGTCGACGTTAACTTTTATCCTATCAGAAATCGGAAACGCTACTGTCTGTGTAAACTCAACCTGGACTCCAAAGAACCTACCTTTTTAGGGTTCCTTATTATGATTGCCTTGTATAAGTCCTTAAAAAGGTAGGTTCTTTGGGGAGGAAGACCCAAAAAACTACTACTGCAAACCTGGCATCCTTGACCGTAGTCCAACTGGCACATATCGGGTTTATGGGTTTAGGATTGCTAGATGTCCGTGAAGCCATGACCGACTGAACAGAACCCAACGAATTGATTGGAACAGGGTTTCTGGGAGAAGTTGGAATGTGTGTTTTCTTAGGGGCTGAGTACCCTAGCCCAAAAAGGTTAACCTTTCAATTATGGTAGGATTATATAAGCCCAAAAAGGTTACAGGTTACCTAGTCAGCTACTAAAGTTTTTTGGTGGGGAATCCTAGGGCATAGTACGAAGAATTGAGGTCCCCTGAAGGGTATCGGGCCCCCCAAACCCTGAAACCCTCAAACCCAGCCTAGGTTGCCCCGATAGGGATTATAGGGTTTAGGGTTTAGTCTCCACCGACTCCTCCAGAGCCGTGCGTGTGGGCGATGGGTCCGGGCAGGAGCTGGAGTTTGATGAGGCCCTGCTGAAGACAGCCTTCGTGGGAGGCGTTGGGGTTTACCTGTAACCGAAAAGGCCTACCTTTTTAAGGAACTATATATAAAAACCATAATGAGGAACCCTAAAAAGGTAGGTCTATATAGAAACCATAACAAGGAACCCTAAAAAGGTAGGTCTATATAGAAACCATAATAAGGAACCCTAAAAAGGTAGGTCTATATAGAAACCATAGTGAGGAACCCTAAAAAGGTAGGTCTTTCCGGCTACAGGTAGGGTTTAGGCTTTTGCGGTTTAGGGTCTAGGGGATAGGGTGGAGAGGCTCTGGGGTTTTGTGGTTTAGGGTTTAGGGTTTTGTGGTTTTGGGGTTTAGGGGTTCAGGGTTTAGGGTTTTGGGGTTTAGGGTTTAACTTAAACCTACTATTTTGCAGGGTGCCTTTACATTCCATCTTAGGGTGTACAAACAAGAACCTGCCAAAAACATAGGTTATGGTAGTTTCAGGTGAGGCCACCTTCAGAGGTTCAGAGACGACTGAGCCTTGAACTTGTCTTCGAGGGCTTCAACCCCAAACTAAGCTCTGAACCCTAGGCTCCCCGCTGGAATCCTTGTAAAGGGCACGGGGCTCATCAATCAAGAGCTTCAACCAGTAGCCTGAATCTTACTTGCCCCAATAAACCAGGGAAATAAAAGCTTAAACCTTTAGACTACTACCAAATTATAAAAAGTCTCGAAAAGCTTAAAGGTTGGGGATTGGTGAACTCAGGAATCATTGGCAATACCTTACTGCTCTGTTCTGCAGCTTTGGAAGGCACCTTCTGTGGCATTGGAGTCCGCTCAGGAACCGGGACAGTACTACCTTGCCCTAGAGCTCCGTATGTGTATGGTGTAAGACACCCCAGATTCCCTCTAGATATAGTATAATACACCCTAGCTTCCTCATCTATATGTGGGAAAATACACCACGGATTCCTTATTGATATTTTATAATACATTTTCCAACTGTTAAGGCCGCTATGTAACATTCCTAATTACCCTAAACCTCTTATGTTGGTCCAGGGTTTGGGATTTGCAGGCTCCTTCGGATTATCAGGTTGAAGGATTAATGCTTTGTTTTGGGGTTTGGGGTTTGGGGTCTAGGATTACAGGTTTAGGAGGAAGAAAACAGGTCCTGTATACAGTTTGCTTCCACGACGGAGAGGCCAGCCGAAAAGATTCCACGAGGTCTCAGTGGTTTAGGAGTTCGGGATTTTGGTGGGTTGAGGCCGACCTCTAGCGCAAAACACCACGAACAATGGGTATGACTCCTGATGCCTTAACTACGGTCCTCTCCTCCCTCTCGTCTCTGACATTAATTAAACCCTAAACCCTAAGACCTAAACCCTAAAGACCTAAACCCTAAGACCTTAAACCGTGAACCCTAAGACCTAAGCCCTAACAGCCCTAACGCGTAAGCCCTGGACCTTAGACCCTAAACCTTAAAACCTAAATCCTAAGACTTTGACCCTAAACCCTAAATCCTGAAACCTTGACCCTAAACCCTACACGGCCCCCAAGCCCTAAACCCTTAACCTCAAAACACCCCAGAGACTATACCTTAAATCTTATTAGGGTTCTAATAATTCCTAGGAATATACCTTAAGTCGCATTAAGGTTCTTATTATAATTTAAAGTATATTATAGTATATTCCTTAATTAAGGGGTTTTGGAGTCTCTGGGGCTAATCGAAGGCAGGCTTCAGAGGAGGACTCCACTCCTTCCCATGTTGTCCTGAGACAAGGGACGTTTAGGGTAGAAGGCTGGTTTTGGGTTTAGGGGTTTAGGGTTTAGGGGTTTAGAGTTTAGGGGTTTAGGGTTAGGGTTGAGGGGTTTAGGGTTTTAGAGGTTTAAGGAGGGATTTCGGGGTTAAGGGGTTAGGGGTTCAGGGTTTAGGGTTTAGAGTTTAGGGCTTAGGGTTTAGGGTTTACGGTATAAGGTTTAGGGTCTTAGGGGACCCATGAACCTCCCCTCAACCCCGAACCCTAAACCCTAAACCCTAAATCCTAAATCCTGAACCCTAAACCCTAAACCGCTAAACGCTAGATTCTAGTTCAGGGTCCCCTATTTTCTGGCTCGGGTGGAAGAGCTCGAGTTGGAGTTAGGGCTCAGGCTTCAGGGTTGAGGTTTTTTGATTTATTAAGGTCTTTAGGGTTTAGAGCTTTATGAAAGGGTTTAGGGTTTAGGGTTTAGAGCTTCAGGATTTAAGGTCTTTAGGGTTTAGAGCTTTATTAAAGGGTTTAGGGCCTAGGGCTTTTAGGGTTCAGGGTGTTCAAAGGCTTGTGGTCATAGGGTTTAAAGTCTTGCGTGTTGATGCTTCTGGGCTTTGTGGGTGAGGGCTTCGGCTTCTAGGAAGGGTGCCAGTCTACATGGGGCTGAACGGCTGCTTTGGCCAGACTTCTGCTCTCTTATAGAAATGGCTCCTAAAATGTACCCTAATTTAGAGCACTGCCCACCAGGCAACCCTAAAGGGCACTATCAATGAAGACCCCCGATCCAGAATAAACTTTCGCCAACATCGAATGCAGAATCGAAACACGTGCCCTAAACCCTAAATCCAAGAGCAGTATCGCCGAATCCCAAACTCCAACAGAAACCCAAAGGAATGCCCCTAAGCCCTAAACCCAAACCCTAAACCCGAAAAGCCCCAGGCCTTGTCCCAAACCCTAAACCCTAAACCCCAAGCCTAAACCCTAAACCCTACACACCCCCTAAACCCAAAAACCCTAACTCTAGCCCGGTCTCTGGCGACTGAATGACGTCTGCTTGTCAAAATCCGAGCCCTGCCCACGGTTCTGCGTAAAAGAAAAAAATCTTCGGCGTTTGGGGCTTCGGGCTATAAGGGGTTTTGGGTTTAAGGGGTGTGGACCAGGGTAACCAGCGTAACCAGCGTTTAGGATGTTTGGGTTTTAGGGTTTAGGGTTTAGGGCTTTAGGGGTTTAGGGTTTAGGGGTTTAGGGCTTATGGTTTAGGGAATAAACTTGAAGGGGCTTTGGGGAGAAGGGCTTCTTAAGATTTAGGATGCCGGGCTTTATAGGTGTAGAGTAATTCTCAAGGCTTAAATCTTAGGAGGTGAGTAGTTCAGCGCTTAGGCTTAGTTTCTGAACGGCTTTAGCTATATTCGGATTCTTAAACCCGAAACCCTAAACCCTAAAACCCAAAACCCTAAACCCTAGACCTCAAACCCTATATGATGTGTTTACAATATAGGATTCGTGGGGTTTCTGGGGTCTTCACCTAAACCCGAAAACCCTAAAAACTCTTAAGCGCTTTATTTCAGATCTTCGGGGCTTAGGATTTTCGACGTTTAGGCTTGGGGGGTGTTAGGCCATAAGGGCTTAGGTTCTGGGTTTAGGGTTCCGATTTAAGGTCACATGTTATTAACTGACGGATTAAGAAGGCTTTATGTAAACAAGGGCTTAGGTTCCGGGTTTAGGGTTTAGGGTCATATGTTATTAACTGACAGATTAAGAAGGCTTTACGTAAACGTCTAGGGCTTTGTGGTACCGTAAAATTAAAATGGAGGAGGCTTTAGGGAAGCAGAGGGCAGAAGGACTTAATGATTGTGTAATATACCCTAACCCCCCAGGTACCTACTATATAGGGTACTAGAGCCCCTAGGGCCCTATATAGAGACGGAATCTTGCCATGCAGGGGCCATGCAGGGGCCTAACCATTTAAAATGGAGCCATGAGGTCTAGCATATCTACTACATGACCGAAGAGCCTTATGGAACAAAAACATATCGGTTGTTATTCAGGCTCTCATATTTTCAGCATTGAGCATGGGCTGTCTTGTGCACTTGCGTACTCATCCGTGCAGTGGGACTGGCTTGTGAGAGGAACTCATGAGTGAACACATACCGGGACGTAGGACTTCGGCAGGCGCAGCCAAACTAGTTCAGTTTGCAGGTGCAGGGGCCTTCTTGAGATTGGACCCCGGACAGTTGAATCAAGAAATGCCAAGAGGGTTCTGATGAGAAAAAACCACTGAATTCACATGGCTCGGCATATTGACACATGTAATGGCATCATATCTCAACACAAGATGTGAAACTGAGAGTCACTTGCTACTCTTTCGGACCGCGCCTGCTTTCCAGGCCCAGATGAAAAGGGTGCACCGGCAAATGCACATTGGAGCATGAGGTTCACTGTCGCACGCTCCTTGGCCCAAGCTCTGCCCAAAGGCCCAAAGGCTTACAACAGTCGCCCAGAGAACCCGATACCCCTAAATTAAGGAATCTGCTTTCAATCATAATATTCGATCCCTCGATAGTTTAAGGCATATTCCATAATTAATTAAGGGGTATTGGGTTCTTGGTCGTGTGTCTGGCATTTTTTGGCATGATGCAGGGATGCGCTTTTGATTGACTGCATCAGCTTTCGAAGGCAATAAGAAGCAATACTGTTGATGATACAAATCCTGCATTACCCGTGATAAGGAATATACCATAATTCCCATAGTTTGTAATGCAGGATTTACGTATATTATCAACCGTATCAGTGACACAGGCAGCATTCTTAGGTAGTATTAACAAAGACAGGAGAAGTCTGTGTGATGGGAACAGTAGTAGCAGTGCTCGCAACTTTGAATGATAAACACAAGCACCACTACAGCCAACAGGCTAGGTCCTATGTCGTGAAAACGAAAAACACAAGTGTAAGAAGAATGCCTCGGGCTCGGTTCTGTTGACACTGTTCGGTAACGTCGAAGCAGTGAAGAGTAGCAGTAGTAGTAGTAGTAGTAGTAGTAGGAGGAGGAGGAGGAGGAGCCGTCGTCGTACTAGTAGTAGCAGTAGTCGTCGTCGTCGTAGTAGTAGTAGTAGTAGCAGCAGTAGTACCAGTAGTAATCGTTGTGGTCGTCGTTATCGTGGTAGGAGTGGTCGAGTGGTCCTAGTTGGGGAACGGTCCGGTGGTACTTAGTTGTATGTAGTGGTACTGGCGGTGTGGCACAGGCACTAGGACTAGTACTAGTAGGTAGCAGCGGTTGTGCGGTCCCCAGAAAGGCATGAGCCAAACCAGTGGTACTGACCGGAATTCAACCCGAAAAAGTGCGAAAACTCTACACAGAAATTGCGCCCTACCTCTTAAACCATCTACGACCCTTACACTTCCCGTATAGAACCCCTTACTGATCCCTTTAAAGGAACCCCTACAAAGGGAACCTAATTTAGAGAACTATCTGAAACCGCGCTGTCTGCAGGATTCGGGGCATGTGGATGGCTGCTGTGTTTGCTTTCAAGGGCAACATATCCCCAGACCTCCAGCTACGGGGTTCAGGGATTAGGGTCTAAGGGTTCAGGGTTTAGGGTACCTAAAGCGGTTTAGGGCTCAGGGCTTAGAGTAAATCGTAAGATACTAACCACATATCATGTACACGGTGCCCCAGGACCGGAGCCCTACGGCGGCAAAAGAAAGGGTTGCCACTGACAGGAGCAGCCCTTGCTACGACTGTGGTCATGAAGCCCTAAACCCTCAACCCTCCCTAACCGCCCAGGTACCTACTATATAGGGCCCTAGGGGCTCTAGTACCCCATATAGTAGGTACCTGGGCGGTTAGGGCCTGAAGCCTAAAAACCCTTCTGCAAGGCACGTGGTGCAACTGCCGCTTGCGCAGCGTGTCCAACCTGAGTCATGGGTTAGGGTTCAAGGTTTTCGGGTGTAGCGCTTTGGGCTTAGGGTCCAGTGAGAGTTCGGCTTAATTACTTTTCGCACCCCGGTCCCGAAGAACTCTCATCGAAGGATACCAGGAATCATGGACAAGGGTCCCGAGACTAACTCACATTGCGAAATTTGAATGCAAAGCTCGTTGATTTTTTCAAAAAGGCATGGGGGTCTTTGGTTTGCCGCTGTGTCTGAAAACTTAGAGATGTCCAGTGCTGAAAGATGCTGTCATAAAGCCCGCTCTTGAGAAGGGTTGTCATGTGGATCTTGGTCGCTTGGTCCTTATAGGGGTCCACATGACGCATAGGTCCAGGTGTCCTGGTCTTGGTTGAGTGCATGTACCACTGAACGAAGAGCAATAACAGCCACTGCCAGTGCTATTTGTTGAATCCATTTTCCGCAGTACGACGAAATAAGCAAGCATATCAGATACAACAAGCAGTTCTTTGCATCCCCATTCGTTTGATTCGGGAGAAAACTCGCAAATCGACATTTATGCAAAAAACACGTCTGCACATGCGAACAACATGCATATATGTAGATAGGCGTAGAGATGTGTCTGGAAGTGTCATCCACGCAGGACAGCTCATCCTTGCAGAAGGCGGCCAGCCTACATCCGAAACATCCGAACCTTAAGCCCTATCTGCACCTGAAAGCTCACCCTAAACCCAGCGAAAGCCCTCTGCAACCAAGACACTAAGCCCTAAACCCCCTAGAGGCTCCAAAACCCCCTTAATTAAGGAATAAACCTGAATTAATGTACACTAGGAACCCCAATAAGATTTAAGGTATATTTCCTTAATTAAGGGGTTTTGGAGTCTCTGGGCCCTTAAAGGAACCCTAAGCCCTAAACCCTCAAAGGAACCCGCAACCACCCTCTGCGAACAAGACACGCTTGCATCACTGCCTGGGAATCTGCCTCTTTGGGCTTCGAAGCACCGCTTTCCTGGGTTCGATTTGAGTTGTTAAGGTACCACAATCGGGATCTATAAGAAATAATAGGATCTATAAAAAATCGCACTGATAATTTGAGTTAAGGTACTATAATAGGGATCTATATGAATCTGAAATAATAGGATCTATAAAAAATCGCATTGATAAATCATAGGGTTTCCTTCTCAGGGTAGCTCAAAACTAAATCTTTTTAACAAGAAGAGCCAGCTTCCTTCCGCAACTTTGGGCTGAAGTCTTGGCTTAGGGTCTCAGGGTTTAGGGTTTAGGGTTGAGGATTAGAATTATTCAAGACTTCTATAAGGACATCGTAACGAGGAGCCCTGAAAAGGCGTTGGTTTAGGTAGGGCTTCGTGTTGCGGGCAGCTGATAAAACCACAAACTCTTGGCCGGGTAGGCGTCTCGAGGGACCTCATAGGACTTTGGTGCTTAGGCTTTGGGGTTTAGGGGTTTAGGGTTTAGGGCTTTAGGGGTTTAGGGGTTTAGGGGTTTAAGGGATTAGGGTTTAGATAGATCTTGGCATCTATTAGAGAATAGAACTCTGATAAGGAACACTCCAGGGAGCGACATATATGTTGTTACGCAGGCCAAAGCCTTTGAATGCTCCGGTGAATACCTGTCTTGGCTGACTGCTGATCCCCTCCTAAAAGTTAAACTTCTAGCATCCTTATTATAGTTCATATAGCAACCCAAAAGGTTAAAGTCCTAAGAGCCAACCAGAAGGACGCCAAGCTGGTTTTATCTGTTTTATGGCCACCAAAAAAGGACAACATCAAACGAAAGCATCTCAGAGAGCCAAGGCTGCATACCTAGACACTCCTAGAAGCCCAACCCCGGCTCCAAGCACAAACCAATCACAACACACCGAAGCGGGCCCTCCCCTGACCCAAAGTGCCTTCTTTGGGTTCAGGGTTCACTTCTGCGCCCGTAAAAACCCAAAATCGAAACTCTGATCTGACTACACCCTTGGTTAAAAGAAACTACAGGTGGGGAGTTTAGGGCTTCTGTAAGGTCTATGTCCTAGACTTGGAGTTCTAGTACACTCAAAGCAACATGCGTTCCCTTGGGCTCCGGTTGCCCAAATAATGGGTCATTGGGGCACATACTGTATGGTTAGAACCCAAGCCCGAGACTCCTAAGTCCTAAAACCCCTAAACCCTAAACCCTAAAACCCCCAAAAATCCCTAAGCCCCAAACAACCTACTACTTGGATGCTGGGTGCTTATAAGAACACTAAACCACGAGGGTCCACGTATACTACTACTGTTGCTGATATGAATCCTGCTTTATTTATAATAAGGAATATACCATACTTCCCAGAGTTTAGGGTCCTTATGGTAATGCAGGATTTATACATCAACCGTACTATCATGGAATTAAGTCCCCCAACAAATATTTGTTAGGATGGCCTTTGGGAACCTAAGTCCATAATACGGTTGATGATATACACCCTGCATTACCTGAAAGGACGCTACACCATGGGAACTATATGGTATGTCCCTTATTATGGGTACTGCCGGATTTGTGTCATCATCATCATCATCATCATCAGCAGCAGCAGCAGCAGCAGCCGCGGCAGCAGCAGCAGCAGCAGTAGTAGTATATATATATATATGGACCTCTGGGAACGTTTAGGGACCCGGAAACGGCCCACAAAAAACATCTCTACGACTCCAGGCCCCTCCCCACCAAAAACAAGGCGAAGCGGCTTAGGGACCAGGGTTTACAGTTTCGGAGAGGGTTTAGGATTCAGGGTTTGGGGTTTAGAGTTTAGGGCTTAGGCTTTAGGGATAACTACCCATAGGCTCCCTAGTAGTTCCTTTTTTGGGATCACGGATTAGGGTTCAGGGTTTAGGGTGTAGGGCTTTAGGGCTTAGGGTTTAGGATGACGATTAGGGCTTCTATAAGGCTTCTATAAGGTATATAGACCTTCTATAAGGCTCCTATAGAACGGTAACTACCCAAAGCAGGCGAATATAGAAGCCTTATAGAATCCCTACATACCCTAGACTCCCCACCTGTAGCTTCCTTTAAAGGAACCCCTAAAATAACCCTGAAGTGTGCCTGCTCCGGTGTGGCGAAACGCCCATTTGGGCGGCCAATCTTCGCAGCGGATCCCGGACGCAGCTCCTGCCTTGGGTGTTGCGGTTTACCTAAGCCCTCAAACCCTAAACCCTAAAACCCTAAAACCCTATAACCCCAAAACCCTAAAACCCTAGCACCACTAAACACCCCAAACCCTTAACACCCCGAAAATCCTAAAACCCCTAACACCCCTTAAACCCCCTAAACGACTAGACTCTTACTTGGATTTTCAGGGCTCTCCTCAACCCTACACCTTTAAACCCTTACACCCTTTACCCTTAAACCCTTACAAACAGGGTTGTTTTTTCAACACCCTCTACACCTTTAGACCCTTAAACCCTTACAAAGAAGGTTTTTTCTTTAAACACCCTCTAAATCCTTAACCCTTAAACCTTAACCCTTAACCCTCAAACCCTTAAACTTCGTAACAGGGGTGCGGGGCTGTCGTGGGACTCTCGGGTCGTTGAGTTTTGGGGCTTGGGAGGGTTTAGGGTTTCTAGGAACACCGAATGGAGTATTTAGGGTTGAGGGTTTAGGGTTATAGAGTTCAGGGTTTAGGGTTTATAGGGTTTAGGGGCTTAGGAGTTCAGGTTTCGGGTTCAGGGGGTTTATAGGGCTCAGGGGGTTGATGGGGGTTAGGGGGTTTAGGGTGTTTATATGGTTAAGGGGTTTAGGGGTTCAGGGCATAGGGTTTCTGAGTTTAGGGCTTGGAGAGGTGCAGACTTTAGGGGCCTGCAAAGAGGTGGGTGTTTTGCCGTTGGATGTTCTGGAAAGGTTAGTGCCGCATCTCCTGTGGTTACAAGAGTATTTTTCAAGCCTTTCATGTACAAAGCGCTGCAAACGTAGCATTTGCAATAACGCTTGGGCTTGAGGCAGCAAACCGTTTTGCATTTTTCTGAGTCTCTGCGTCCCCCTCCGATTGCAAGTTAAAACAGTGTTATCTAGATCTATCTCTGTATCTAACTATGTATCCATATCTATCTCCGTATCTATATCTATATCCCTAGAAAAAACAACCGCCACCAGAAACCCCTAAACCCTAAACCCTAAACCCCTAAACCCCTAATCCCCTAAACCCTAATTAACGACAAGCCCCAAGAGCAGAATCCTCCTCTACTGCGGCAGAACCTGCGACAAATTGTGCAGCCGAGGCCACTTGCCATGCGCGAACTTGCAAGCACGGCCTGTTGGAAAAAATAAGACGGTTAAGGTTTAGGGTTTAGGGGTTTAGGGTTTTGGGTTTGGGGGGTTTTTGGTTTAGGGCCTAGGGTTTAGAGTTCAGGGCTTAGGGTTTAGCCTTTTGGTTTCAGACCTGGGGTTCAGAACAGCGCGTGATGCCACGCCTCACAGCCGGCTGCCTGAAGCGGTGAGATCAGCTCGGGACATCGACATCTTGGTGCAGCACTGAATCTAGGTTCCCCAGTAACCCCT
>CAJNJA010016121.1:0-11481 GCA_905231915.1 Symbiodinium necroappetens | reverse complement strand
ATAGGGTTTAGGGATTATAGGGTTTTTGAACACTGCTTTAAAACAGCAGCAAACCTTGAAGCGAGCTAATCTGAGGACAGTAAACCCTAAACCGTACATAGGGTTCAGGGCTTCGGGCTTCGCAAGTGTCTCTTTCGGTGCTCTTCTCAAAAGGGAGATGAGGAGAGGGGGGAGGGGGAGAATAGGCAGCCGCTTGTTTCGCTACATGCAAACCCTAACCGAAGTTGATGAGTTCATGCCCAAGCCTGGCTGTGTAGTATATCCGTGCCAGCCGCACCACGTCGATGGCGGCGTGAAGTGGGGATTTGTTGAGTGTCTTCGGACTCGGAACAGATTCCTTGCACCGATGCCACGGCTCGCCAGTCAGTCGGAGAGTGGCGTTGCAGATGAAGAAAGCGGCAAGGCTACTGTCCACCTCCTCCAAGTAATCCTTGGCTCCCTTGTCACAGAAGGGGCCTTAAACGACTAGAGTCAAGACTTCAAAAAGTCATGAAATGGTACTCCTGGGGGACCTAGCATCGTATGACACGGCATCCACCCTTCCCGGAAACTCCTCGTTCAGTTTGTTGAGAATCTGCAGCTGCGGGTCGGAATCTCCCTGAAGGTCCGCCCCGCGCTGGCCGGCGAAGAGCGCCGTAAACGACTCAAAGCTTCGGGGGGCACCTCGGTCAAGAACAGGAAGAAGAACAGCAAGAAGAAGAAGAAGGAGTACAGAGTAATGAAAAGAACAGTCACGACAAAAGACATCTTGGCTATAATTTGTCATCATAGCAACCATGATCGCAGACCCGCAAAGACCCATGTGCCCATGTATCTGTTCGGACTATGACAAAGGAAAGACTCGAGCCAAGCGGCTGTGAAGCTTGCTGGTTTCTGCCCATACCGATGCCATCCATGCCGCGGCATTCCGGTGCACAACCACCACACTGAAGCAGGCCCCTGATCCTACGAGGGACTTAAAGCACTGCCAGGATGTGCTGGTAAACGTAGGTCGAGCAAACTCCTCACTGGACACGACCTGCGTGCGTAGTATGGAAGGGTCATAAAGGGCACCGGGAAAAGTCTATTCAGGCCTTGTGGCCGCAACTTATGTTGACCCCCTTACGAGTAAGAGCTCCTGAACCTTTTAAGCCACCCCAAAACAACACAAAACCCTACGATATGGAGTCTTCTACATTCCTCACAAAGAGCACCCTACACCTTAAACTTAAGTCCCAAACCCTAAACCCACTTAGGAGAGCACCACGAGAGAACGTTTCTGCAGCTTGCTCTTGATGTACTGAACCGACTCAGTGACCTTCTCTGCATCCCTGGGCTCTTGTTGAGGAACTTCACGCTAAGATTGAGAGCTCAGCTCAGGATGCGGGGCTTAGGGAATCGTCACTTAAAGCTCCTATGGCGGGGGGCAAGCACATAATCTACGGCTCCAGCGCAGTTCGGTAAAACAAAAATCTCGATGAAGATCTTGAGCAAGAACCGAGATTCTGCTTGGGTTCGCACTTGTCCTTCTCAACTCTGTTCTCTTCGCAGAGGGGTATAGCAAGATCGTAGGCAGCAGCTTTCGATTGACGAAAGCCCACGCCGATTCCCCACTCCTCTTCAAGCCACGTCGCCTTTTGTACCAAGAAGTCCTGCAATGCAGAGGTCCCCGTTTTGCCCGGTCCGACGTGCAGGATCAACCTCGGCCCGTGGCAGCTCTGGACCACAGGAGCTGGAGGCGGAGCTGGAGGCGGAGCCGGAGGCGGAGCTGAGAAGGATCCATCTGCCATGCCTTCACTGGGGCTCGAACCCAGTCCAGATGTCTCAGACACGGAAGCCTTCCAGAATCCTGCGGCGGAAATCGCCACGGCCAAGGCACCCAACAGTAGTCCCGCATGGCGGCAGGAAGCCATCAGCAAAGGTTCATCGCCATTGCCGAGAGGAAGAAACCCTGCAGCTCAAGCATCCCACGATCCTCCCCAGTTTGGAGGACAAGGGCTTTAAGCGAGACGGGAGTATTGAAAGTCTAAGGTTTCAATTAGGGTGGAGATTCTTGGTACCTGGGATTACGAGTACCCGAAACCGGGGCCGGTTTTAACGCCAAACCCCCAACTAGAAGCCTGCAACACGCATTGAAGGCCCTAGATACTCAACCAAAAACACCAGCAAACCCGTAACAAAAAAACAATACCAACCCCTAACCACTAAACTCCCTCAAGGGATAGCTTACTTGGTACGGAACCTGTGCGGCTCAAAAAAAGTCCGAAGGCGGCCTTGTCCAGCCCGGAACCTCCCCTTCGGCTTTAGAGAGTTGGGGCCCTTATGTCTCGGCCTGGGGAGGCTTAGAGTAGTAATCTATTACTACATATGCTACGACTCTGACATATAGTACAGTCTTATGGTATGGCCTTTTGTGGTATTATATTAATATGGTATAGTACAGTCTGCGGTCACGCTTTTGGTTGGGGGTCGTAGACTATAAAGCTGGAAACCCTAAACTCCAGGCGCTAACGCGTGATAACCCGAAAGCCTGATAGACACCCTCCACGCCCTAAACCCCAAACCCTTTTCGAGCCCTTTGTGGTAGTGGTGGTGGTGGTGGTGGTGGTGGTGGTGGTAGTTGCGATGCTGCAAGAGGGCCGGGTTGACTGCTTACGAGCAATCTTCATGCCCTAGTTGATTGAGGACCAGCTGCGACAAACCCCAAAAGACCGCTACCCTCCCTTGTTCTACAGCGAAACCACCGCAGATGAGGCCCAGACCCAAACAGAGCAAAACCCCAAAACACGCTAGCCCTGCCGCTCCCGCCCCTCCCATGAACAAAAAACTCAATCCCCTCATCTGACGACTCATGCAATCCACGGGCTGCGATCCCACCTTGACGAAGCCGCCCGGTCTCTCCGGGCGCGTGACGGAACATGGACCCCGCTGGCCGACGTCTGCTGCTGCTGCTGCTCGTAGGGTTAGGGGTTTAGGGTTTGGGGGTTTTTCAGGGTACTCACCTGCTACTGCTACCGCTACCACGACTGCTGTGGCTACTGCTACTGCTACTGCTGCTACTGTTCCTAGGACTAAGACTACTACTATGTAACTAAATACTACTGATTCTTCTGCTTATACCAGGATGATGACCAGTATGAAGAGTGCAAGATCTTGTCCACCAAGAGCATGGGTCCATGGGGTCTGCTCTCAATCTCTGATTTCGGCGCGATGGCGAGGGTGGCACGTTCCGATCTTCCCATCTGAATCCGGGAAACCCCTTTTCAAGTGTCGGCTGCAGGGTTTTGGGCCCTTAACAAAATTCGGGGCTGGCGTTTAGGGTTGTAGAACCACGGTTTAGAGTGCTGGGTGTGTGGGTTGTGTTGTTCAGGTTTCGAGTTTGGGGTTTGGGAGGCGGCCTCAATGATACAGATCTGGTAAAGCATGCCCTAAAATCCGGTATCATCAAAACCCTATAAGCAGGCTGTAAAGTCCCCTAAACCCCCGAAATACGTCAAACAATCCTCGTCTTCGCACAACATCTTCTGATTCCACGAGCAACTGAGACAATGAAGTCGCGGTCTTCGGTGAAACTGCTTCTTGCCGATGGGAAAGGGTTGATCGTTACATCTGGAATTCAAAGGGCCCAAGCACTTCCAAAGCTAAACCCGGAAGTCTGTGGAATCTCATAATTGGCCCTCTTGTTTCTATTAATACGATTGAGCTTAACATGGGCTCCAGAAAAATTGGAACTGTTCCTTAAGGGTTCCTTCACGGGTTCCTGCACGAATTCCTGTAAAGATTCCACAAGGGGATTCATAGGGCTTCCTAGGCACTTATATGTATTCTACACTTCCGGGCTTCTTGAGATCAAGAGCACCTTGTTTGGGGGGTCTGTAGTCAGGATCCTACAACCTAGAATTTTCCATTAGGTCTTTCAAGTTTTCTGAACCCCATGGCGCTTAGACCGAAACGAAGGAACACGTTCGACCCATCTTGGGTTTGTGCTGTGACGAAACACGTAACTCGGCTTCCTTGAAGAATTCCTTGCAGGGCTCCTTTAAGGGATGATCCTTCAAGGGTCCCTAGATACCATGATTTCATTCGGGTTTTTGGGTTGAGGGCTTATAACCCGACGAGAACCTGGACAGTCCTATAGAAACCTTCTGAAAACCCTTATAAAGAACTCTAGAAGATACGATTATGCCCTGATGCCTAGAGACACCCTTCTACACAAACCCTGCAAAACAAAAACCAAACCCAGAGCAACCCTGTCGGGTGAATCGGCTGCTTTGACAGCGGTGGAGCCGCCCAAGGAGTTCAAGACTAGGGTTTAGGGTTTAGGGTTTCGGGTTTGGGGTTTAAGGGTTTAGGGGTCTCGGGCATAGGGCATAGGAGTTCAGGACTAGGCTTGGCGAAGCATTTTGCCAGAGGTCTCGGGTTCTGTGTTTATACATGGCTTGCAACATGCGGTTCCATAAGGGTCTTACAAAAAATTACAGAATCTTATAGGGGCTTCATATATGGCTACGTCAAGTTTTGTCTGCGTTTCAGGGCTTATGGTTTACAACTGTTTGGCTTTACCTTAACCCACCAGAACCTATTTTTGTGTAGGGTCCCTATAAATCCCATATTGGGGTTTATAGTAAGAACCTACAAAAAAAGTGGTTTTTGGTTGGTTAAGGTAGGGCTTTAGGCCGAAGCTTGTATGGCTTAGGGATTCAACGTTTAGGATGTCCGGGGTTCTAGGGTTTTTAAGGCTGAGGGTTGAGGATTCCTTTCAGGGGTCCCTCTTGTGATTCGGGTTTAGGGTTTAGGGTTGAGTTCTTTAAAGGTTCTTTTCTGAGGGCTTGATAGTTTAGGCACGGTTTATGGCTGTTGAGGTGCGGAGGGAGCCTTTTAGGCTTCAGGTCTTTAACGTGGGGTGGGATTCGATACCCCAAAGCCTGAACCCGAAAGTTGGGTCTAGGGAGCAGGGGCCAGCTCGGTTTGGGGTTTAGGGCAGACTGAGAGGGCCTCAACAACCAGAGTTGGGTCTTGAGGTATATCGTAACATCGATGTAAGTCTATAAAGCATGTAGGGCATCATAAGGGTTGCTATTACAAGCACTTCTAACCTCTGTGAACCCAAGGGCTTGTCGGTATACAAGAAGATACATGGCTCGGGACTACGAAGCACTCCGTCGACTGATGCTTCAGGCTTTTGGTTTCGCGCTTGGGGCTTAGAGCTGTGGGATTAGGGTGTTTTGTGTTGGAGTTTGGGTGCTCAGGGCCAGCGGGCTCTCCACAGCCAGCGGGAAGCTACTGTGTGTCCAGATGCTTTTGCAGCCAGACGATGGGAGATCTGAGGGACACCCTAATCCAAAAGTAGACCCCAAAAGTTGGAAACCGGATTGAGGACAAGTCCCTACACATTACTCTTAAGGATTGAGGCTACTGGGTTTTCCAACTTGTTGGCTTCTACTGTAAACCCTGAACCGCGTCTAGACCCTAAACCCTAAACCTTAAAACCTAGATCCTAAACCCTAAACCCTAGACCCTAAACCCCAAACCCTAATGTTAAAAGAAATCTGGAAGGCATGCTTGCTGCATACTGGGGAACCCCAGCCCTTCTCAGAACCCCAAAACCCTAAGCTTATGCTACAAAGGGGGTTTAGGGCTTAGGATTTAGGGTTTAGGGTTTTAGGGTTTCGGGTTTAGGGTTTTAGGGTTTAGAGTTTAGGGCTTAGGGCTTTAGGGTTCAGGGTTTATGGTTTAGGGTTTAGGATTCTAGGGTTTTGGGTTTCGGGTCTAGCAGACGAAAGCTTTGAGAAAGGTCCGCCGCACATTAAACAAAACCATAGAGTTGCGGGATACTTTCTGGGGCTCCTTTTTTTCGGATCCTTTTCGAAGTGTGGGTCTTCGCTGAGATATCTGGTTTAGTTTAAGGTTTCAGCATTGAGGCTTCAACTCAAAAACTTTACAAGCATACACATCAAGCCCCTCAACCCCAAACGGGAAACCCGGAACCCAAAACTCTAAACCCTCAACCCTGAAGGCTAGACTCTAAGTTCTAAACGACTCTAAACCCTAAGCCCTATAAGCCCCAACACCTTCTTGAAACCGAAACCTGAATCCCAATCCTCGAAACCACAAACCCCGAAGCAGCCCTGGCCACCAGATCGTGGCCTCGAAACTCTACACCCTGTGATGCAGGATCCAAGATTCACCGGTTTTCCTTAGGGGCTGAATTAAAGTCTTGTTTGAATGGGTTGAACTTTTGTTTTTTGGTTTTAGGACCTTTGCTTAAGGCGTTGATGTTTTAGGGTTTAGGCTTCATTGGAATAGGGTTTCATGTCCTGAAATAACCCCATACGGGGATATTATTAGAATTGCAACTACATGGGGACTACAACGGGTTTTTGCGACTTCTCAAAGCTGATATGGCCTCTATTCAACACCAACCCCGGAATCCAAGCCTCGCCAGGATCTGGTCCTAGGGTTTCTCGGGATTTTGTCGGTATTTTACCGCGGTTTATAGGGGTGTTATCAGGGATTGTGGCTGGAAGAGGAAAGCAAGCCTCTGAAGATGGTTGGGCTATGATCCCTATAATGATCATGGCAACCCCTCTTTGTCTTCTTTGCCTTGAGGTTCCTATGATAAGAGGCTTTCCAAAAAAAACACCTTCCAAGGACAAAAAAGCTTGCTTTGCAAGGCCTTGAAAAAATAAGTTTTCCATAAACCCTAGACCTTAAACCCTAAACCTATAGTGGTTCAGTGTTCAGCAGCAACTTGGGATCTATTTGTTGGTCATGCTTCTCTGAGACTCATCAGATTCCTTGCTTTACGAACCCTGAGCCCTACACCCTGACTGTACCCTAGACTTAAATTCCAAAGTCTAATTACCCTGAACCCTAGCTAAACTCTGAGCCCTAAACTGTACTCTGAGCTCAAACCCTAAACGATGCATCGCACAAAGCCTGAACTTCCAATTCTGGAAGGGTTCGGGTTTGGGATCGCGCTGGACTGAAATCACCAGCAGATCTCTTTCTTCAAAACATGCCAGAGCTGAGTGAAACCATGCAGCTTCGGGTCCACTTACAGGCAATATAAGGGCCTCAAGAATTAGAATGCGGTCTTGGGTTATACTAAATCGCATTCCTTAAATCACGGTGAGAAAGCCTGTATGATTCAAGGACTTTTCCTGCGTTGAGGGTTTTTTGGGGGGTCTGGGGGGAGGCACTTCTTGCACATCTCTTTATCGCTCAGTGGGCCCTGGAATTTGGCAACCTGGCAATAAGCGACGCGGCAGGGGGGTTGTGTTGAAGGTACCTTTTTTGAAAGGGGGAAAGGTTACCAGGATTTCCAGTGGGCAAAAGGGTTTTACAGGGTGATTCACAGCGCTCTGAAGGACGTTTATGGGGTCCTACAGGGCTTTGCAAGGCTATGCAAGGGTTTGGAGTACAAGGTTTCCAGTGGTTGCTTCTGAGGAACAAACTTGAGGGGCGGGGCCAGGGGAACGAAAGCTAGCGATATACACAGCTGGCTAGGCGGGCTCCAAGCAACAACACATCCAACAGCAACGCAAGGCAAACAGAGCTGACGAGGCGGGCAATCAGCAACGGAGGGGAAACCCTGATAAATCAGGAAAAGGTCGGTTTTGGCAGCGTTGCTACCCCAAAACTAACGCAGTCGACACGAAAGACTAGCTACACTAGTTTTCATTTTTTGCAACAGTAGTAGAACTGCATGACAAGGGTTTTAAGCTTAGGGTTGAGGGTGTAGTGTTTAGGGCTTAGCAAGGGCTTCACCAAGGGTTTTTTTGAGAAGGGTTTAACAATCATACGGGGCCCTCAACCCTAAACGCCAAAGCCAACTGAGGGCACCTCAATCCCACTGGAGATCATCGGGTGCTGCCATCGTCGACGGGTTCGCGAGGAGCGTGGACGGGTCCTGGCTGCAAATCCGAAAGTCGAAATTCCAAGGTTTAAGCTTTAAATTGAGGTTTTGGGTGTTAGGCTTGAAGCTTAGGAATATCCGTTTTTTATATCAATCCCCAACCCAAAACTCTGGTTTCTCTTCCATACATGTTGGGGTCCTTGCAACATGGATCTTACTTTTGGGGGTCTGCATTAGGAGCACGTGCTCTTTGAAACCCCTAGGCGCAAATCCTAAAGCCTGTCCCTTATGCTCGAACATCCTAAACCCTAAATCTCTGCCCCAAACGCCTAAACCCTAAAATCCTAAACCCGAAACCCCCTGAACCCCAAACCTAAATTCCGAAGAGCCCAACCGAAAAGAAGGACATACGGTGTGGGGTCGAAAGGCCTTGAGGCTTGGAGTTTAGGGCATGGGGCTTCAGGTCCAGGAACAGCTAGATCAGACCGAAGGACGTGGATTTCCCAACATGCCTTCATTAAGGAAGATCCTTCATTTCAAGACGAGGTCGACAGTATGCTTCAGGGAAGAAGCCTACAGCGTAACAGGACCCCTAGTCTGATAGGATAGAATAGTTCGCGGACTCCTAGAATGAGTAGCAAATAAAGCATTGTTCTAATTCTCAGTGCCCTACCATAGGAGCACCATGCCGCATTGAACCTTCCAGAACCCGTGTAGAAACCCTATATGCATAGCCTGCAAAGAACCTCTATCGAAGCGCTGTAAACGACCCGCAGAGCGACCCCATGAAACTCGTCTTTATACAGCCGACCCCTCGTGTCGGTGCCTCGTCGCCGCCCCAGAGCTCCGCCGCAGGCGGCTGTGCCCAGGTGGGAACCAGCGGACTGTCGTGGTTGTTCTAGATTTCGGGTCCAGTGTTTAGGGTTTAAGGACCTTCTGGGACTAGGGTTTTAGGGTTTCAGGATTTTTTTACGACTTCAGGCTTTTGTAGGGCTTCTGGCATTGTCAATGGAAGGCTTTGTTGACTTGAATAGAGCTGTCCGGGTTTAAACTGTGTTTCTATTGTGGAGGGATAAGGCGAGTCCTGTCTGTTTAGGAATCAAGGTTCCCCTATAAACCGTATACCGTAGCACTCTTGCACAAACCTAGAAAACCCTGCAAGAACCCATAGAACCCTTCTACGAATCCTGGTAAACTCTCCCTATAGGGCTCCCCGATATGATAATCACAAGGGCAACCCCCCGAACCCGAGTCTAATCACTGAGACCCTAAACCCTAAAACACCTAGAAAAATCCGTGAAAACCGAGGACCAGCCCTTAAAAGAGTTCACATCATTCAGGCTCCGATATTATGAAAAAAAGGCCGCCGCCTCGCGAAAGCCTCGGGGAGCAAGAGACGAGTAAGCTCCTGAACGTCCTGGCGGTTTAGGGTTTCGGGTTATGGTTGTACGATTTAGGGTTGAGGAGGCTGCACGTGCGTTTGTAGTGGATTGTAGGGTTATAAATGAAGATGGCCAACAGTGTTTGTTCTCTAGCATCTTGGCAGGATACCTGTACAATTAGGGAGCGTCACCTTAGAGGAGCTGACAACTGCAGCGATACTGCAGGAAAAAGCTCCAAGAAGCGAGCTCCGGTCGAACTGAGGCCGGCAGGCAAAAGGTGAAATGCACCATAGCTGCTGCAGCATCACCGGGACACTGTGCTTCCGACCAACGCTGAGTTGACGTGCACTCGCATACTTGACAGAGTCAAGAGATCTCAGCCCGTCCAGGGTTCGGTGAGGACGGCTGGACTGCAGAGAACTACGAAGGGGACGGAACCACCTAGCAGAAGGCGAAAATGCTATGGCCAAACCTAAAACCCTAAATCCTGGACCCGGCCCTCTCCAAGCCCTAAACCTAACACAACTCCGAACCTTAAACCCTGGACTCTGATCTCTGTTCTTTTGAGTGCAGTAGCGACCAGAGCTTGCAGCCGGCCAGAACCGGGAAACCCAAAGCGCCGAAACTCCCTAAAATAAGGTGTCTGAATAATTCGTAGGCTTGCATCGAGGTTTTATGGGCATCTATAAGGTATCATCGGCTGGCAGTGGTTTTGAGTAAGGGCTTAAAGATAAGGATAGCTTGAATAGGCAAGGTTTAGTAAGGGTTTAGGCACGAGTTCAGTTGCCTTGTGTGGCATAGAAAAGCTGCTTCAAGGAGTGTCTCCTAATCATAGAGTTCTCACAAGAGTCTCCGTGGCATGTAGTTCGGGCTCGAACAGATCTTTCCGCAAACCCTGAGCCTCGAAGCCCCCTTCGAGGATGTCAGGAACACTTGCGAGATGGGGAAGTTGACTGGGCGGCTCTTGCACGTACACATACATGAAATAGGTACTTCTCCAAACATGGGTCCATTGTAGTAGGGTCTTGTTGATAAGGGTGCCGCCTTGTTTTGGGGTCCGAAAAAGGACTGTAATGAAGACTACCCTGGGGAAGCCCGAACAAACAGACAGGGTTCTGGAGCTTTGGATCCTACAAATAGAGTTAGGAGCAACAAGGGATAGGATTACTAATAATGCAGGCCCTTTATGACCTCTACTACCCATAAAACCCTTCTGAAACCTAAAACTCTGATATAAAACCCGTGAAAGCCTAAAGCCTAGTGACAATCCGTTCGAAATGCTCCGATTACATACTAAATTAACTGCTGGCCTCATCCGCACCGACCGTGAAGACCACGGGACCGCGATGCGGGGTGTCGAAGGTCAAGGTCACCCTGAGCCAGCTGTGAAAAGCTCAAGTTGAGTATATCTCCCCCTCTTGTCGTGGTTTGTATTTTGAGGATCCTATTTGTAAGCTTAAGCTTGGACTTTTGAGGTTAAGGGTCCGTACAGGGTTTAGAGCTTGGGGGGTTCAGGATGAATGTTTTGAGTTTCGGGCCTTGAGCAATTCCGAAAGAGAAAGTGTAGAGCAAGAGCAGCAACACCGACGGTAAGACTGACAATGCCAGTCATACCAATGACATGAAGAAGCTGCATGCTGTAGCAATGCAAGGGTACCAGTCTAGAACAGATGGGCCAATGCGACAAGCAACACTCACAGCAACCAGAATTAGAAGCGGAAGAAGCCGATGAAAATGTAAGATGGGGTTTCAGAGGTTAGGACAGCGTTTAGGGATGTGTTATGCTATACTTTACCATGAGCGACTATTCCGACCGTACACTGGATGCCTTCCCAAAGACCAAAACCCCCTTCAAGTAAGATTCACGTCATAGAAGTCTCACAAGCACAAAGCTCTGAGATATTCACTTCATGCCCGTGGAAAACAAATAAAGAACCCTTTAACCCCAAACTCTGGAGTTGGGGGGCTTGGGATTTGGCAAAACACCGCTCTCACGAAGCGGCACGTCCCCCTCCGAATGGTGTGTGCACTCGGGAGGGCAAGGAGAAAGTGTCACCGACGGGGCGGCCTGCAGTGGCCCCTCCCCCGTGTTTCGGCGGATGCGTTCGGGCTGTCCATACAACCTGCATCTCGTATCTTCTCACAGGTGCTTGTAGTGCTTGCCTGTGCCCACATTGAGCCTTGGGCGATTCCCCCAGCGTTCGCTGCCGTCTGTCCTATAAGTGGGCCCGTCGCTAGGCTTGCCCCCCCCCCCCCCCCCCC
>CAJNJA010016120.1:0-36908 GCA_905231915.1 Symbiodinium necroappetens | reverse complement strand
GCAGCAGCAGCAGCAGCGGCGGTAGCCGAGGCACTCCTACCACCTCTGCTGCTAAGATTGCATCTACAGCTACCCCACAACCATTGCCACTGCCAGTGCCCGTGCTTCTACGACTGCGACTACGCTGCCACTGCGACTGTGACCACCACCACTACTACTAGCACTACTACGACCACGACGGCGGCGACGGCTGCTGCTGTTGCTCTGTACCAGCAGTATTTTATAGCCAATAACACTTCCAGGCTTCCAGGCCTCCGAAAGACTAAGACCTCTGCGCAACAACAAGGTTCCAGCAAGGCCAACCTGGTCCTCAAGCCCCGAGCTTCCATTAGGTTCTTAAAGGGGGAGCTGTTGCTTAAACAAGGGCTTAGGCCTGATCCAATCTCGGGGCCCTACAAGTAAAAATCCAAAGCCCGAAATCTCTTCGTAAACTCCTTCGACCTCGATCTGCCTTGTCCCGAAGCTGCACTCTTCCTGAAAACTGAACTGTAACGGGTTATCAAAAAACGATAAAAACAAATCCAGGACCCCTGCAAATCTTGAGGAAAAGTTCGCAAGTCTTCGAGGGTTATTATGCTCTGTGGCTAGTCTGAGCCAGTCTGAGCATGCTGCGGTGTTCAAGGCATTCATCTCGAGCTCCTAGCTTTTGCACGCAAGGACGCAGACGAGGGTCCGGAGCTTTAAGGTTCGGGGACGACGCTTCGGTTTCTACAATTTACTAACATGGCTGTGACACCACGATATGTATGTTTAACTATGGGAACCATCAAACGGCGAACACAACTACACAACGAAATAGCTGGTGCTATGTACCATGGCCAACCATGTTTACTCGCGCTGTGACCAGTAAGTACTGTCGGGCGAGTCTCCCGACGACTGTCACAGCTCCTTTCGAAACTTCCAGGTTCTACAATCGGAGAACGGCACCAGTGTTGCTTTGGTCAATAGGAAAGTTAGTCGTGGTGGTGGCCGTGCTCGTTGGTATTGTCCTGCTTGTCGTTGCCTGGTCGGTGTCGCGGTCAAGGCGTCGTCGCGGCCGTCGTTGTCGTCGTCGAAATCAAGCCATCAGGGCCAGGAACGAATCAATTCAACTTGGCAGTTTGGAGGACAACGACAGGGCCAAGAGCAAAGGACATGGCTGCAGAAAGCTGTATCAACGCGCCCCGCATGCAGACGTTCCACTACGATGACCATACTGTGATTTCTGGTGGCGCAGCATTTACCATCTTCGTCGCCGCGAGAAAGGCATGCATATTCACATCAAACCCAACTGCGGACAGGTGGAGCGCCCAATCATGCAGTTCGATGAGCACTGGCTTGAAGAACGGCAGGGACTGCAGAGTTGAGTTTGTTTCTATTCAAGTTCTGTCCTTTCAGGCTGGCGCGGTTGTGGTTTAGTTCAGGGCGTTCAGGGTGTAGGGCGTTCGGCACTCGATTCGATCTTCGGGACGCCCAAGCTTTGCGAGGGACAAATCCCTTCAGTCATTTAGCCTCAGTCTTAGAATCCTTGCTACTGTTGATGCTATTCACCCTGCGTTACCTTATACCCTAAACTATGGGAATTATGGTATATTCCTAATTTTGGGTAATGCAGGAGTTTTATCATCAACCGCATCATCCATACTATGTGTACCAACGGAGTCATCGGTTTACCTTAACCTTAACAAACATCCCCAGCTCAACTCCTCTCCCTTCTGGCGAACTCACTGCACTAAAACTAAGCCGAAACAGCCTCCACAAGTGATGCCTGACAAAGTCCCAAAGAAGATGGTAGTTGCAACACGCATGACAGATGCTTTAACTCCGAATACTTTTGGTCGTAGGAATTCAGAATATCGAGTTTCCAACTTTCTGGGCCGCACCCATAATCATATAATTTATAGATACATCGTAAACCCTAAACCTCATTCCTAAAATGGGGATACATACAAGCGAACCCTGATCTTCGACGGTGGCCTTGTAGCCGTGGCAGCAGCCAGCCTTGCATCCCCGGATGTCCCCTACAAGAGACAGAAGAAATACAAGCGTGGCAAAAGGTAGGCTTAGCGTGTGGGCTTGTAAAGCTTTATGGTCTTTAAGGCATTTAAGGCTATCTGAGGTAACTTAATACGCTTGTCTTGCAAGCATCAGGCTACCTAGGGAGATTGATTGACTCAGGCCCTACTCTGAAAGTCTTAGGACCTGAGGGGCGTCTGTGTCTGGGTATTGGTTGGGCATCTTCGAAACGCCCAGACCCCAACAAGTTTACGGCTTCAGGGCTTCAGTGAACTTTTGGGCGTTGTCGGTTTAGGGTTGAGGGTGTAGGGGGGTAGAGCACACATCGTCCCGGACTTAGGGAGATCCACCAAGGGAGTCCTTGGTGTGTACATTCTAAGGCTTGTTGGGGTTAGGACTACCTTACTTGGGCTTATCTTGACTCTGAACCTCATCAGGATCTCAGTACTTGTATACTCAATATCTGAGCATCTAAGTAGGATGTAGCAGTCAGCTTGCACCTCCGGTCGAAAGTCGCTACCTTGCGCTGAAGGTTGACGCACCCTATAGAAACCATAAACCCGGCCCTAGACCCGGCAGATTCTGATTCTGAAACCTGAACCTGCCGCCCTAAACTCTTATCCCTCAGCCCTTAGCCCAATGCTCGAAAGCACGCAAAAATCACCTCCTTGTCCAGTGTCTCGGAGGAACTAGAGGCTAACTTTTTTCGAAGACATAGAGACTATTTCGGTGCCCCACAAATATGATATTATACTGAGATATGCTAAAACATACTACAACATACTGTAATTCAGGATACAATACTGTATTGTACTGTACTACTCGCTGCTCTCCCAAAAGCCCAAGGGCCGGATCAAGAAAGACTTCGAAGTCTGAGTCGGTGTGGAAGATGGGAGAATTCCGCTCCTCTCTGAAACTTGGGGCGGGGTTTGGGAGTTTAGGGTCTGGGGGTTTGGGGCTTAGAGTTTGGGGTTTAGGGTTTAGGATTTGGGGGTGTGGGGTAGAGGGGGCCCGGGGGGCGGGTCAGGGTGAAAGGTTAAAGGCTCCAGGGTGCGGGGCGCAAAGGTCTTATTGTGCGCTTTCTTCAAAGGTAGCATATCGGACAGGCTGAGAACTACCAGGGCAACCACAAGAGCCCACGAACGCAGATTGCCGGGGTCCCTTTCTAAATCCCTGCAGGAGCACTACGGCTTTGTGAAATCAGCTTATGTTGAAAGATTGGGATTGATGAGCGTTTCGGGCTTACGGTTCGGGAAATGGGGGTTTAGGGTTCCTGTCAGGGGTTAGAGTCAGGGGTATTAGGGGTTTCGGGCTTGATCATTGCACCACCAACTCCGCCTGAAGGAGTTCAAGATAACACTAATACCAGCGCACAGCCGTAATGCGTGCTTTATCGGGACTTCGCGCTTATAATTGGAAGTCTTGCTTTAAGACAGGTTAGGTATGCAGATGCTAACCGGAAATTGTTACTAATGGTTCAGGCCCCTGCAGCATGTTCTCAAAGGACGGGTGGGAAAATGACCCGGCGATGCTTTAGGGTTATAGGCTGGAGGGTATAATATCTATTGACAAAAATAGACACCTTGCAGGGAGGCCTTATCTCAACCAGACGCATCTTAATGGAAGGGGTCAAGATTTTAGATTCTGGGTGGAGGGTTTGGGAAATTTGTATGTTTACAAGATCTCAAATAGAACGTGCACAGCGGTACCCCAACCCCGGACACCTGGCCCAGTATCCTAGAAGAATTGAACGTTAATCTTTGGGTAGTACCCACAAGAGGTTAAAGGTAAGGGCTTAGAGTTTAGGTTTAGCGTTTAGGGTCTAGGGGTTTTGGGGTTTAGGGTTTAGCGTTTAGGGCTACCTTCTCTTCTACTACGACCCCATAACAGATCCACCTAGACGTGGACTTGCAGGAGGTCAGGGCCCCAAATCCTCAACGCAGCCTGAACAGCTAGAACCGGATTTGGGGGTACGCGACAGTATCGTTAACAGAAGTAACAAGATTAAAATTAATATCGAGATCTTATCCCGCTCTAAACCCCTGCTCTAATCATTGAGGCCGCTGTATCAAACCCCAACAGACCTGAACCCCTCGACCGGGTCCGGGTCCTTGAACTTGACAACGATCTGATTGCCAGCGTCCACGTCAAGGACCGCAGCTATGTACAGAAACCTCAAGTGGGGTCGTTTGGGCTTTGAATGATTTTTTCTAGGAGGTCCTACTAAGGCTTGAACACCGGGTTGCATAAGGGTTGTTATAGGGTTTTTTTGTGATAGGCTTTTTGCAATGGTTGTACAGGGTCTTAATGTTTTTTTGGGAGCTCGTGTAGGGGCTTTTAGTCCGTCTTTACGGGGGTTCATAGTCTGTCAGGGCTTTGTGGCGCTTTACTGGGTTTAGTGCTTGGGGTTTGGGGTGAAAAGTTCAGAGTTTACGGCTCAAGGCATACGGTCCAAGGTTTCCGGCTTAGCGTTGATGCTGTGACGGCTTCGGGTTTAAAGGCTCCCGCTCCTTGGCTCAATCTGCTGCCTTCCACCCTTGGCCCTATTGGAACCTTAACAACTGTAAACGCCCCAGCAAACCCGAAATGAATCCCAAGCCTCAGTTTCGGCGGCCTAGCAACTCATCGTCCCACAGCATCTTCACTTTCGTCGCCTGGCCCACTGAATCTATGCACCCACATCGTGTATGTGGGTATATAAATACGGTTGAAAGAAGAACAACAAGAATAGGGAAGCAGTGAAACAAGAACATATGCATATACACACACATACATACATATATACATATATATATATATACGTACATACATACATACATACATACATACATACGTAGGTGCATACATACATACATACATACATACATACAGACATACATACACACATACACACACACATGTATATATGCAGGTGTGTGTATATATATATATGCATTTAAACACACAGAACTGAGCCTTTGGGGGAGTTTCCTGTATGACTTCAGCGCCACAGTACCTACATTACTAGACAGATTCGTGGACCCCTTGGGCGCAGCATAAAGCCAAATGAGAGAGTTGATTGCAAAGGGGGAGGACATGGTACTACGGTGGATGGTATAAATCCTGCATTACCTGTAATAAGGAATATACCATAATTCCCATAGCTTAGGGTCTTTAAGGTAATGCAGGATTTATATCATCAACAGTAGTACTACCATGTCAGGTAAGATTCCGCGTCTTCCCGATGCAGTGGATTCTCAAGGCGCAGCAGACTACAAACTCACACCGGAACTTCGAAAAGGAGAAACCTCCAGTATCGGCGAACAATGAACCCTCAAGCCTAATTCTTCGGACCTGCCTGAGAATGGCGAGGAACCCAGGACAAAAAGACTGCACATACCCTAGGCGCTCTCAGAATCACAACGCGGTTTTGTCATGAGGAAAGTCGGGGAATAGCCTTGCCAGAACATATTCTACATTAATTATTCAGGCTTCTTTTCTGCACCCTAAACGCTAAATAAAGCCATAATGATAGAACCCCTGTAGATCCCTTAAACTTATGGGAACCAGCCCCTAGCGTGCAGCTTCTCGGCGCCTGCCAGGGCGAGGGCTTAGTGCCCGGGGGCGCATCCGGGCCACGGATTTCCTTGAACTCTGCGGACCTGGGCTTTTGGGGCATCCAGGTTAAGGGTTCCAGGTTTAAGGTTTAGGGCTTTAGGGTTTAGGGGTTTAGGGGTTTAGGGATTTAGGGTTTCGGGGTTCAGGGTTTTCCCATAGGCTCCAAAGTAGTTCCTTTCTGTGTATATTTCGGATCCTATAATGGTAAGCCCCCACAAAGGAACTACTTTGAAGCCCACGGGTTAGGGCATCTGAGTTGAGGGATCCAGGTTTAGGGTTTACGGGGTTTAGAACGGATCTACAAGGATCTCTTTAAACTCTGAAGACCTTGGCTTATGTGTCTTTTCAAGGCCTAGTGGAGGTAGATCTCGAGACTCTTCTGCAGTGGCCCGGATTCCACGTCCCAAGACAAGTATATAAGTGAAGAGGCCGACACTGGATCTCAGATGTACGTCTTGTATAAAAGTATATGTATATATATATATGTATGTCTACATATGTATATGTATGTATATATATATACATATATACACACACATATATATATATGTATTTATTAAGTAAGTTATTTACATTTACAATTTGTTTTTATTTTTGTACGTATTTTTATATTCATATTTATATACCTATGTATATTTATATACCTCTATATATATATATACATATATGTGACTGTCTATCTATATATATATACACATATACTTATACATGTATATGTATGTATATATGCCTCACTAGAAGGTACTCGGCTCTCTGCGTACCTGGTTTTCTGATTCCGGTAGGACTTAGGGCTGCGGGGCTTTTGGGGGGCTTGGATCTTCGGTTTTCTGAAACTGCCACATCGGATCTTATCCTTTTGACCATAGGCTATAGTAGAACTTACTTTGGATGTTGGATACAACGCGAAAATGGGCAGTTCTCTACATTAGGGTCCCTTCTAGGATCCTTTTTATAAGGGTGCCGTACTATTTGGGGGGACCTAAAAAGGGACCCCAATTTTGAGAGCTACCCAAAAACTAGATTTCCCCATAATGTTGAGGACCTTCATGGCTTGGCCAAAACGAGACAGTGCCTTCCAAGGCGCCATGGAACCGACTGCCAGACAGCCTGTCCCAAGCCCCAGGAGACTTGAGGGTTTCCGAAACTAGGGGACCCTAGTACCCTAAATAGTAGGATCTTCATTGTAAGGACTCCAAAATAAGGTACCCCCCTGTTTTGGGAAACTCTCATTTGGGGATTTGGGGATTTTGATTGGACTTTGGAGTTTGGGGGGCTTCAGGATCGTTTCTTCTTGGGCCCCTCAAGGGGCCCCTTGGCAGCTTGGATGTGGTGCTTCGACGCATGCGAGGCTTTCAGTTCAAGACCCTGGGCCCGGGAATGCCCCAATAAACCGAACGTGACCCCTAAACCCTAAATGCTATAAACCCTAAACCCTAAACCCCTGAACCCCTAAAGCCCTAAAACCCTAAAACCCTAAACCCCTAAAGCCCTCAACCCCGAAAGCCCTAAAGCCTAAACCCTAGGGTAGTCGGAGTTTTCTTGTCAGTGAACCGCATGTCGCAACTATGGATTTTCTTGGCGATGTCTGAGGAGCCTAATAAAATATATACGCGCCAAAACCCCAATAGAAATCCTAACGTAGAAAGGCAAGCAAGTAGTAACCTTCCTTGTGGTTCCGTGATTTCGTCCCCTGAAAACTCTCCTTCTGGATAACCCTAAACCCTAAACCCTAAATCCTAAACCGTAAACGCCTAAACCCTAAAGGTGGTCGGCTATACAACTATATTTGGGTATGTTCTCTAACTAAGGGTCCCTTTTTAGGTCCCCAGTCTAGTACGGCACCCCTATAAAAAGGACCCCCAAAAGGGACCCTAACTTCGAGAACTACCCATTTAAGAACTGCAAGGGTATAATCATTTAAGCCTACAGTTTTCACTACTCGAATCTACATACTTTTGGTTTTCGGTGGTATTGTGATCATGATCTCGCCCAGGAGTTCTTCCGTGGCTCTTCCAGCCCTTCTGCACATTCCTCTTTTAGGAGTTAGGATCTGGGGTAACGGAAAGGGCCGAGGAAACCCTAAAACCCCAAACCTTCAATCTTCCCTCAAGCTAGCCCGAGAAGTCCAAAGATTTCAGCCATCGTGTTCCACCAGAACACAGGGCTTAAAGGTTTTAGGGTTGCTTTGGGGCTTTAGGGCTTAAGGGCTTTAGGCTTTAGGGGTTTAGGGTTTAGGGGTTTAGGGTTTATTTTTTTGAGGGTCAGGGTTTAGCACCCTCGGCCTCCAAACCCTAAACCCGACAGTCACCCCAAAGCGCTTGCCTTCTCCAGGTCTCCATCGATGGAGGCAACCGTCGCCCTCCTACGTTTGATGGTAGAAGAAATCCTGCATTACCCAGAAAAAGGAATAGACCATAATTCCCCTTGTTTAGGGTCCTTAAGGTAATGCAGGATTTATATCATCAACCGTATGTCAGAGGCAACCGAAAGCGGCTGTGGTTCAGGGCTTAGGGTTAGGGATGGTATATGGTGGATGATATGTTCCGTTGTAACATTTCAAGAAGGAGCCCTAATAATTAGAATAGGGTTTTGGGTATATTGTACTATAGCTAAACGAAGGAACCCAAAATACGGTTGATGATATAAATCCTGCATTACCCCAAAGAACCCTAAACTAGGGGAATCATGGTCTACTCCTACTTATTATAGGTAGTGCAGGATGTATACCATCAGCCGTAAGGGCGTAGCCTCTAGGGTTTAGGGTTTAGGGTTTCGGGTGTCAGAACTCTCGGGTGTGAAGGCTTTAGTGGGGGACAAATGTTCCCAGGTCCGTATTATATGGCTAGTTCTCTAAATTAGGGTCCCTTTTTGGGTCCCCAATATAGTACGGAACCCTTATAAAAAGAGACCCTACAAGGGACCCCCAATTTAGAGAACTACCCCATATGTGGAGGATGAGACCAGTCAGGTTTCCTACCAGGGTCCTTTACTTTGTCATGTTTACCTGTCTAGTTTCCTGCACAATGCTGGACCTGCAAAGCCCAAAGCCTGTCCATAACCTCCCCTCCAAACAACATGTCCTGGCCACATACTGTGCCGGATACCGGGCGAAGGTCGTCGGTGGGGGGCCGCGCTCAGTACCTGCGGTTTGAGCTGTACGGGTTAGGGTAGATCTACAAATGGTTTGCGACCCTGAACGAGGGACCGAGGCCCATGTCCACCGAGTTCGCGAACCATTAGATAGCCGAATACCGCAAAACAAGCCAGTAGATGCCTTATGTGCTACGCTGGAGGATAGGAGTTGAAGAGCTATGCATACGGAAGGGACAACTAGACTAGGGGCCTGAATAATTTGAAATGGCTTCTGGATATTGTACTATGCTTACGTATGGACTATTATAAGGTGACGTTATCTATGTGTATATATGTATATATATATACATATATATATACACATGCATGAATATTGCTACTTATTACCACCCGCGGTGGTTTGAAAGGTGGAAGTACTGTAACAGAGCTTCTGCGCAGGCTCAGCAAAGAGCAGCAGTCTCCTATTCCTATGGCAAGAGTGCTGCAGGTTGATCTCGCCCTAAACCCTAAACCCGAAACCCTAAACCCTAAACCCTAAACCCCTAAACCCCTAAACCCTAACCCACCAATTCACCAAGTGACTTCATCCCCGAGTCATGAATGCCCTGCACCCCATGCCCCAAGTAGTTTTGGGGTTAGGCTTTAGGGGTTTGGCAGATGCCATATGTCTCGACCAATAAAGCTGCTCTATAGCCTCCGTCGGCAACTTTGCTGAATCAAGGCCGCCCCAAGCCTGAAACCTAATGGCTTTCCAAGGCCGCCAAAACCCATGGACGAAGAACCATGCACAGATGATGTGGCAAATCCCTAAGCCAACCTTACCTACCATGACATACTCGTTCGTTACGGTCTCCGCGACGAGTACAGTCTACATTATATAGGGCTGTACAGAAAACTCCAAGAAAGAAACACTGTTCTGCAGTCGAAGTACACAATGAAGCCTGCAGCCCGCAAAGATGTGAAAACCCCTCAAAGTTTCGGGTTTTGGGGGTCCTGAGTGCGATTGATTAGGGTTTAGGGCCCACCGCTGAAGCCTAAAAGTCGGGTCAATCCTCCCTTGCAATAGCAGCCCCTTAACACGGGGAGGTTAGACCCGTACTATACCTCCACTGATTCCTTGTCGTATCTTTTGGCTGCAGCGAGGGCTTAGCGATTTATTTGCCCAGTCCTGACGCGTAGACCCTGACTTTCAGCGGTTTTTCACTTTCAGAATCTTCCAGCTAGAGTGTGTAAGTCTGCGCTAAACCTTAGCCCTGTCATCCCACTGCTTGAAAGAAGAGAGGATTGACTAAGTAATAAGTTTACGCTGCATTCGGGCAACTCAGCTAGTGCAAGTAGAACCCTAACTATAACCTGCAGTAGATATGGGCCCTTGGCCCCGATTCGATTTGACTCCTCCCGACTTTAAAAACCCACTAGACCCCCTACAAAAACATGTTTACATCTCTTATAGACATACGTCCAAGTATGATCCATTCAGTAAGTCCGCCGGTGCTTGAAGTACCCAGGAGAACCGAATAACCCTTTGTTCAGGAATAGACCTTACATTCCCTGGAATCATAGTAGTAAGCAACTCATATCTATATTATCCGTAATGAAGCCCAGGGTATTGTCTGAGTAAGAACGCATGTCCCGGGGACCACGGCGCAGCGCAACCGCAGCAGCCAGGGCAGCGGCCGCCGCTGCAGCAGCTGCTGCGGCCTGCGGGACTTGTGAAAGAAAGAGTTGTATGTCAAACAGTGGCAAGTCAGAGTTTTAGTCCCCAAACAGTGTGGCAGAGGATTGATTCGTGTTCGCCCGGGTGCGCCGAAGGTTCCGCCAACTGTGGCTGCGGTAAGATGTCTGTGAATCCCGCCATTACATGGGGGGAAGCAGTGCCCCAGGTGCACGAGAAAAATTCCGCCAGCAATCGCTATGGTGAGGTGTCCCTGAATCCCGCAGCACGACATGGGAGGATTCACTTCCCGAGGCACAAGCCGAAGGTGCTAAAAACCCAGAACCCAAAACCCAAAACCTTAAACCCTGAACCCCAAACCCAAAACCCAAAACTCCAAACCATATAAACCCTAAATCCCCTATAAACCCTAAATCCCCTATAAACCCAACAAAATCCCCAAAACCCTAAACCCTAAATCCCCAAAGCCCTATAAACTCGCCAAAAAAGAAAACGTAGAACTCCCGGGACTCCCCGGGGCCCACCGCCCGGGAGCGCTGCGCCAGCGCTGTGGCCGCGAGTGCCGCGGCCGCCGTCCAGAGAACCCAGGTCCGCGCCATGGTTTCGGGTTTTGGGCTTAGGGCTTTTATAGGGCTTTAGGACTTTCAAGGTTTTTAGGGGTTTTTAGGGCTTTGGGGATTGTTTTCATTTTTAAGGCTTCGGTTTTTGAGTGGCTTGGAGTTGGTCTTTTTGATATCAATAGGGTCGCGCGATGGTATCAACAGCATTATCACTCTTACTTCTAAGGTGCAAGAACAACTTCCTTTCGATTCCAGAGTTGCTTGTTTATGGTGTCGGAAGATTCGAGTTTGCGGTAGAACGTAGAATCAAAGATCCTGCACACAAAGTTTGCAATGGTTGAGTTTTGAAGCTTGGTTTCAGGAGTCAAAGATTCAAAGATGCAGGTCCGAACAACTACCATAGTGTACCCCAAAACCCTATTCTAAATTTTCTGAAGCCCCTACACCAGTTCGGAAATCTCTCAAAGCAGTGGCTGGTGCAAGATGAGGGTTCCTGCGTTGCACCGGCCATTCGGTGATGGAGCATTGAGCCATCAATGGCTGTAGGACGACGTTTAAGCTTATTTGTTCAGTATTTTATGAGAACTAAAGGTACACCTTTGGGCTTCTGATGGGGGAATGTCATAGTCCCTCAAAATAATCATAACCTTCTGCTGCAGGATGCCTTAAAACTGGCATAGCCTACTTTGGGTAGGGGACATGGTGCAAGCTAGGATTACCCACTTCTTTTGTTCACTTATTAAACTACCATAACACTTCAGCCACTATTTAGCATTAAACCCAAGGCCACAAATCTTCCTCTAGCTATCATAGCCTACCTTTGCTTACAGGCTCTGGTCGGCAGGCAAAACGGCAGCCCTCTCGACCCACCTCAGAAAGCTATGAACCCCACGACTGGAAGTAGGGACCCTAATGTTACAGAAAAGGGATTCAGTAGTCAGGGCCTACATTACTTCGGGCTCGGAATATGGAGAACAGGATATTGGGGTTTCTTGTTGTACATTTGTGGTCAGGAACCAAAAAGAACAAAGATTGCAGTTACTGGGGCTTAAAGTTTACACTAATATAGGGACCTTGATAATTAGAATAGGTTTTGGGGGCCCATTATACTATAGTCATAATAATAAGGAGCCCCCCAAAGTAGCATAGTTGCTGGGGCTGAAAGTTTACACTAATGTAGGGGCCTTAATAATTAGAATAGGGTTTTGGGGGCCCATTATACTAAATCATACTGAGGACCCCCCGCCCCCCCCAAAGTAGTATAGTTGCTGGGGCTTAAAGTTCACACGACTTCGGAGCCTCAAGGTGAGAACCTCTTTACGAGGTCCCTGAGCTTTGAGGCTCCCTGAGCGAAGCGACTCTCAAAAGAAACTTTCTTAAGGTGCCTTACCGATAAGACCAGGGGTTCCTTTAAGGGTCCCGCTATGTGGCTTTAAATGGGTTACTGTAAGGATTCCGGTGCCTTAATAATGGGGATATGAGTCTGTAGGGTCTTCGTGCTGTGCTCAGGTTGCTAGAAGGCTTGAGAAGGACTGGGCATAATCATCAGACTGAATCAGACTAGGGTTTGGGTGGTATTCTTGTGGGTATAAGTAGTTTGAGTGAGGACTAAATGGAGAGGTTCGTACTAGTTGCCCTTAAGATGTTGCCGCAGCCGAAGACGGCACAGCAACAACAAGCGTCTCCTGCAACGCTGATAGCCTCACAGCTGTCGCCACTGCTCGTGCACCCATCCATTTGCCGGGATTGGATCGTTGGTACGATTCAATCAGCCTCTTCGGACTTTCCCTAGGTTGCTGCAGGACATAGCCCTCAATCACAGCCCGAATGCGCGGTAATCATCAGTCAGCTTGGCCCTGCCTCAAAGTTGGCGCACACTTCGGTCAGTTTTGTATACTTCGTGTGCTGCCAGTCATCATCGATCCCTTCCTCCATTTTCCATATGCTCTCTGATGTCGAAAGGTACCACGAAGACATTTATTCGGCAAGGGCTTTCCCAACAATGAGGTCACCCGCCTGGCAGAACTTCTGTTGACACAATATGTCCAAGCCAAGTAGCAAAAGCCTTCTCATCTCATCTGGCTCCTCGCCGCTCCAGCCATCAGAAAATGAAAACGATTGCTCCACCCTCTTGATTGAGGCGAACCTGTCGGCAATGCTTTGAGGAGTGCAGTCTTCCCTGAAGATGTTGGGTTTGTGGAGTTTAGGGTACCCTAAGCCCTAAACACAACCCACTCAAACCCGGCAGAATCTCGTGAAAGGGACTCTAAAACTTGGACCCCTAATTTTCTGAAACCCCATATACAGGAACCATAGTGTTGATGACATAAATCCTGCCTTTCCTTAAGGACCCTAAACTATGGGAACCATGGCATATTCCTTTTTAAGGGTAATGCAGGATGTATATCATCAACCGTAGCTCAGACCAAGGTCGTGCGGCCTGGTAAACGCTACGGCAACTTCGGATTTAGGGTTTAGGGGCATTCACGTTAAGGGACCTAGGGGGATAGGCTTTGAAGGCGCTAGGGCTTCGAGTTAATGCCGGAAAGGATTCCTAAATAAGCCCGAAGCTCCTCTGTCATGAAGTCAGGGTTTTAGGGTTTAGGAGTTTAGGGTTTAGGGTTTCGGGTTCAGGGTTCAGGGTTAAGGGTTAAGGGTTTAGGGATTAGGGTTTAGGGATTCTGAAGGGCTTGTTCCTACTTCCCAACATAGCCCAATACGCAGTAAGGAATGTACCTCAACACATGAAAGGCTTCCCATTATGCCTTTGAGGTGTATTTTCTGAATGAAGCGATAGTGGGGCTATCTGCTATCTGCGTGGAAGGGTCGCTGCACCTTTCTGTTCGCACTTTCATCTTCGTCCCAAGACCCGAACGAAGCAATCGTCACGACACGATAGCTCCTCTGGAGCAGTTCGCGCGAAAGTGCAGAACGAGAGGTGGCGGAGTCGATCCATGTCGGATATACGAGTTTGGTCAAGCAGGCATAAGAGGGTTGCTTTAACGGTTTAGGGTTTATAGGGCTTCTACTTCTATAACGAGGGTTCGTTTACATTGTCTCGGTGTGGTTCTTGTTTCATTTTTTGTCATGTAGCGAACTCACTAGGACTGGGCTGTCGAGTTCATATGCCAGACCAGCTGCTCCCTTTCTAGGGCTTTTGGGGTGTAGGCTTGTTTAAATCCACTCTCAAGCTACCACCGGACCGAAGGGGAGTTCGCTGATAGGGCTCAAGGTCTGTAGCACCCCAAGCCGAAACCGTAAATCCCTAAACCCCCAGAAAGGTTGCATCTCTCCCACAATCCTAGCTTTACAGAAACAAAACAGGTATCACATCGGGCTTCTCAGAGACATCGTTTCCTGTGCTCCGACCTAACTTCGACCGCCCGCCACCAGCTTGTCGACTCCTTTGGAGTGACACAGAACTGGACAGTAGAACATGATAACAAAAAACTGCGAAATACCCTAATTTAGAGAGCTACCCACATCCGAAGTTAGTCTCGACAACGTTGCTCCAGCCTCCTGCACATTTGCGACAGTGAGGCAAGGATGAGCAAACTTTTGCCACATGCGGCCCGCCGAATACTGGGATGTATAAAGCCTAAACCCTAAACCCTAAACACTTAATATAGGTGCGAAACAATTCCCAATACCATTTTGGGGGTTCCCTATTATAATTACAGTATAATATACCCCAAAACCCTACTAGAATTATAGTATAAGATACCCCGAAACCCTATTCTACTTATTAAGGTCCTTACATTACGAACCCTCACTGTTCCTAAACATGCAAACCCTTCCACCTTCATAGAGGGGCCCAAAGACTTTGAAATTGAAACTGTACTTAGGAGTCCCAAGGGAGTCGAATCGGTAGGCATCCCAACCCAAAACCCTAAACCCCTAAACCCTGAGCTTTTAGGCTTCTCTATGAAGCTCAGATTTGCTCACAAGGATTCGGCTTGGGCCGTTGGCTGCTCCCCACCGAGCAGGTTGTTAAGGCTGCCATGGAACCTGGGCTGACCAGCGTTCGCGGTGTTATGGATTCCGGGGGTTTTGGGCTAAGGGTATGAGGGGCTTATGGGCTTAGGTTTCAGGGTATCAAGTTCAGGGCTTAGACGTTTGAGTGCAGACACTCTTCTAGGGGTTTGTATCTTTTTTGCACTCGCGCACACACACACACACACCCCGACTGCGAGCTCGTGCTACCGGGCCTCCACGGTTTGTACCTAGACACTGAATCGCAACCCTAAAGCCTAAACCCCTAAACCCCTAACCCTAAACTTCCTAAACCTTGGAGTCCTAGTTTCTTATTGGGATCCAGCCATACAGCTACCCTTAGAGCCTTAGGATACCGGATTGCCTAGAGAACACTTGACGGATCCCTAAAACCCTGTAGAAGCCTTAAGATATCTAAGCATCAGATCTCGAAAAGGCGCCATTGAGAAGGTCCGCCAAAAATGCCGCACACAGCGTTCGGAACATAGGGTTGAGGGTTTAATAAAGACCATCCGTCAGATGTCTTCTGCATCTCCGCCTACCATTGAGAGGAAGTCAGTGAGGAATTGGCGGCCGGCGTCGCTTCAAACGAGCTGGCCATCGATGCTGGCGAATACCAGGCCCAGCACTGCAAAGCTTCCATGTGATACGAAAGAAACAGCGAAGTGTAAAGCTCCAAGATTGAAGAGTGTAAAGGTAGGTCAGTGAAGGCATGACATTTTCCTGATCATAATCCCTGCTGCGGTGTGGTAACGACACAGTAAGGAACGACCGTATAAACGGCCCTGGATCATGGGGCTTCTGCTCGGCTTTATGCTTCAAAGCTTCAGGGGCAAGCAGCGTAACTTTCAAGCAGCTTGCGCTGGCTGATTCTAATGATCCAACAAAACAGCACAGATGAATCACAAGCCTAACGGCCCTAAACCCTCATCTCAAACTACCTGGCACACACACACACACACACACTGCCTTGAACCGTACCCAACTCCATAACCTGCGAAACCCCCAGGACCCTTATGTTAAGAAACCGCTGTGCAAAACCACACCCCATTAAGAAGACTCCGCGAGTGTTGAAGCCATCCAAATCTGAAAGCGAGTCAAGCAAGACGCTTCAACTACTGCAAGCAATGCTACCGGTGCTGCTTGGAGTCCTTGGCAGCGACGGCTAAATCTACTACCATGATGACGAAGTCGACGAAAACTGGCACGATTATGATGATGATGACGATGATGATGATGAACATGATCATGATTCATGCTGATGATGGTGGTGGTGGTAGTGGTGGCGGCGATGGCGATGACTAGTAGTGTTTGTTGTTCAGACCATGAGATCATGATGATGATCCCATCTTTCCAAACCCCACCAAACAGGGGCCAAGGAGCTGTAAGAGATCTTGCTGCTGCTTCCTGCGTGTAGGCTTGAGGCTCTCAGCGCTCGAATGCCGAACTGGTTCGGGCTTTGCATTTAGCTCTACCCATAGGCTCCATAGTTGTGCCCGGAAAAGCACAGCTGGAGCGCACGCATGAAAGCGAATGAACCCTCTTTTGCACCACAAGCAGCTGTCTCTTGTCCCTTGAGCCACGGTCACCGCGGATCGTTACAGGCTCAACGCTTTGGCAGCAACCCTGAGGTCAACGGCACACATGTACTCTCCAAACACCTCAGGAAACTCTTTACAGCTCCCCCCAATAAGAGCTGCCCAAAGCGTCACATGAGACTCCTTCTGCTCCTCTGCTCTACGAGCGATTGAAGCGGAGTGGCTACGGCGCTTAAAGCGAGCATCGGAGGCTCTGTTCTGGAGCTCTTCGGAAACGTCTACAAGAGACAACATCCCCTGGCGGACAAAGTCTTCCATAGCTCCATTGCCTTTCAAGGGGTCGAACTTGGTGAGGCTGTCCACGATGTTTTTCTGGTGCGGAGTCCACCGCACCATAGATTTCGTTTCTTGCAAATCCTTGACCACGATCGAGAGCTCGAGCGCCGCCTTCCGGTCTTGGCGGCCTTGAGGATGTTCTTTCAAAATGCAGTCAAACAAGGATTTTGCATCAGTGACGGAACACTGCTGCTGTCGTTCGTGCAGATGACAGTCCCCTCGAAGAACAAGCATGTGAGGAGAGAGACTGTTTCGCCAATCTCGAAGCTGAACGTCGTGAGCTACCGCATCTCGCACCATCACCTGCAGCCAGTCCACCTCGTTGACTCCCTGTAGCATGGCCTGGGCTTCGCCACCAAAGCTGGAGAACACCTTCCTCTTGAGCTTGCTGGAACGCCATGCCAGAAGTGATCCCTTCACACGCTCCCGGCCGACGGGAAGATGTTCCGTGGCGATCACTGCCCAAGCTCCCTGAGTAGCATCCACTGGCAATCCATCGGCATCCTCTTCTCCCTCCCTGATGGAGATTCCGCCTGCATCGGTCACCACCACAAAGGCCATCTCCTTGGGATCGAACCTCCAAATGATCAGAGCTCGGTCAGCTGTATTATGGAGGTGGTTGATGCACTTATTAACTGTGAAGATGTCGTCGATGGTCGCAACTGGAAGTCTTGAAGCCATTATCGATGCTAGCCCCGCCATCTCGGGCCTGCTCTCCTTCGCCAGCCAATTCACCTTGTAAATGGCTGAGCGAAGAAGCTGGAACTCGGACTGGTTTAGGCGTGCTTGGCGGTCGTGCTTGCGAGCCTTCTCGAGGGGCACCGGCCTGACTTGCTCTCGGATGTACTTGCCCTGGTCAATGAGGACCTTGTCTGGGAAAGTCCGGACACGCCTGCCAGCATACTCGGCAGTCCCCTTTTCCCATTTGCCGAACACGAACCTCTCTCGGAGCTTCTCCTCGACCCACTTCTCGTGGCTCGGCCAGGCGGTGACTATAAAATCGTCCACTTCGAGGAGGATCTGCGACACATTCTGGAGCTCTCCGTCGTTCCCCTCTTCGAACTTCATGAACCAACATGGTTCAACCAGGTTCCTGACGTATCCGAGCTTTTTCACCAGAAACCCCACGACAGTCGCCCTCCAACATGCCGGGGCGTCATCGAGCCCGTACACAGGTATGTCGAGCACGATTAACGAACCCGGAGGCAGTCGCAATCCATCACAGGGTTCGGCAAACAAGGGACCAGCCTGCCTTGCGATCTTGTCCGATTGGCAGAACGCATTCTTGACATCCGTGAAGGCGAAGAGGTGCTTCAAGTTCAGGCTGGTTTGGATGAACGACATCATCCCCTCACCCTGAGGTGTCGGAGCAAAGGTTGTCAGGGTCCCCGTATCGGGGTCTGTCTGACCCCCCACACACCATCGGGATTTCGGTTTCCAATGGTTTTCCTCAGGGAGAGGTTTCTTGCGCCGCGCCATTCTTGACGACAAGATGCGGTCGCCCCACTTCGCTCGCACGGCCGCGGCCTCTGCCCCGTGAATCACCCGAACGGCCTTGGAGTTCAGGATCGCTTTCCACTCGACGGCATCGGACTCCTCGAACATCTTAGCCTCGGCCGCCGTCAAGTCCTTGAGGGAAATCTCGTCGTTACGCTTGGCCAGGAAGTTGAGCTCGCCCTCCTCGTTCACGGAAAACCATGTGAGCAGATCACGGTCTGGACCTTCTCTCCGGGGGGACCTCGAAGCCTCTCTCTGCTCGGCACCGGAGGGTTGGCCCTGCTCTTCGGTGGTGGCGTTCCTCCGGGACCTGATCACTCGCAACAACTGATGAATGGGTGTTCCCGGAGCTCTGGTTCCCTCGTCAACTCTCGGTGCCTTGGCAGGAGGCTCAGATCCTCCTGTCTCCTCTCCAGGCGAGGTCTCTTCGGGAATGGGCTCCATAGGCGCCGGGATCTCAAGTTCCTGTGCCGGCTCTTCCAGAGAGGATCTTCGTGAGGTAGCCGCTGATTGATGCCCCTCAGGGGGAGCCGCCTCGATGTCCGGTGGTGGAGGTCCTCGCCCAATCAATCCGGGTGGAACAGGAACCAGATTTTCTGGAGCTCCTGGCATCGCGCCCGGAGGCATAGCTCTCTCCGGCGGTCTGGCCTCTGAGGATGCCTCGATGGGAAGCCCTTCTGGTACTAAACGTTCAACGGGCGCGTGATGATCTGCACTCCCGGGCGGCGGTCCTTCACGAGCGACATCAACTGCTCCAGCCCGGGTGTTGGAGGTGACCCGGCGTAGCAACTCGGCCAGCTCTGGGTCGGAGCTCAGCTGGCTTCAAAGGACCTCGGACGGGAAAGCTGGCCTCAACTGTTCGGAAGAACATCTCCAGAGCCTGGTCCGCATTGCCACCCACACGATCCCTTGGGAGTTCATAATCACCAACCCTGGCCCTACCCAGCGGGAGGTAGGGTGAAGGGTGTCCCCTGGCTTGGCTCTACGAAATACGTAGACCCATTGTCCAATGTTCCATCTGCGCGTTGGACTAGTGGTAGTCTTCACGGCCTTCCGGATGGCTTCTTTGGAGTCCTGCTCCATCGCTAATTGCCTGGCTCGGTCGCGGAGGGCCATACGTCTTCGGAACTCCAAACCAACTTCATCTCCTCCTGCAGGATCGTGGAGCGAGTCGGATAGAGGTTGTAGTCCCCCAAACCCATCGCTGAGCAACTCGGCCGGCACGCGGGGCAGCTCGCCGAAAACCAATTGCCAATTGCACGGGAGAATGCCCTCCCTGATTGAACCAGCGGTTCTTAGCGGCCGTGATCTGCGCCAGGAACTCGTCAAGCTCCTCGAGGCTGTCGAAGATGCATCTGCCGGATTCAACCTCTTGCGTAAGTCTCCTTTTCAACCAGCCTCCGTGTCGTTCTGACTTGGCATTCTGCCACGGGCTCTCCGCGGCACACACATGCTGCAGGCATCCAAGCTGCTCCAATCCTCGCTCGAAGGCTCCCTTGAACTCGTTGCCGCCGTCGCTGATGACCAGGCTCGGTGCTCCAATGTACCTCACCCAGGTCTCTAGGAAGGCCTTCCAAGCTGCCGAGGAGCTCGGAGTCCCACTCGAGTTGGGAACTCGCACCGCTACATGATAGTTGGTGCCTGTGCAAACCACATTCATGATGGGGATCTGCTTCTCCTGGAATCGGAGGTACATGATATCGATAGAGACTACCCGATTGAAGGTGTATAGCCGTGGACATTGGGCACGTCGGCGGGAGTCGGCTCTTGTTTTGATCTCGCAATCATCGCACTTGAAATGGTCACGAATGTACTCAAGCACGTGCGGGAGCGCGCCGGCGGCTCGCATGGTCCTCAAAACCTCTCCATCGACGGGTGTCCTGTATTTACATGCACCTTCCGGATGAGACGCTTTTGTTCCTCAGACACCCTTGCTCTGGGTCGCCGCTCCTCCTGGGCCTCCGTCTCACCTTGGGCTTTCTCATTGGCCTCGTCCTCCGAGTCCTGCTCCGCCTCGACAAAGTTGTAGTTCTTGTCGTTCACGATCTCAGGCGGTACTCTGCAAAGAGAAGTATTGGCCAGGGCGAAGAAGGAGGCATCCAGGATCGCGAGGTCTCGGTGGTGGTGGTTCTGAGCAGCCGCTCCGTAGCCCCGGAGGTTGAATCCCAAAGCTCCTAGAGCCGCTTGTTCCGAGGCTGCCAACCGAGTAGAAGAGCGGGTCTGGAAACCAGTGATACTCCAACGTTCCCCACGATGCGGTTCAACCCGATGTAAGTCCTTCGGCGAGAAACTCAGCAATCGGTGGTGTGTCTTGTAAAGGTGCCCGGCAGCCCAGCGCTCTGGGTTGATTTGTCTCCACACAGTTCCTTCTTGATCTTCCAACCAAACTTCTCCGCCGGAAAATTGCCCAAGAGCGATCGTGCAGTTCCGGCCGATGTTGTGGACATCTCGGTGGTATGACAGGCTGCTGTTGATCCCGATTGTCAAAGAGGACCTTGGCTCGGTCGCCCCTTGAAGGGTCAGGTAGCGGTTGAAGTACTTGGTGGCCTCGGGAATCATCATGGTAGCTCGGGTAACTCCTCCAACTCCACCATGGGTGAACTGGCCGAGGGTCACGGTGTGACGTCTTTCTCGGGCTATGGCGGAGGTTCCAGACCTCCCAAGTGGCAGCTCTCTCCAAGGGATGCTCTTGAGGAGTCGACGGCACGCTTGATGGGAGAAGTCTCCTCTCTGAAGCAGGATCTTGGCCAGGTTCTCCGACTTCTTAAAGACCTTCCCTTGTGCGTCCGACACAAAGTTCTCCGCCGTCACCGGAACTGATTCGGAGATCTCAGGCTTTTCCTGGGGAAGTTCCTGAGGGCACCTGTGGACTGGCGCTCTCCTCATGGTTGCCAGCAAATTCTGCGAAATCCCCAAGTCGTTTGTCACGAACTGGCTTCCGAAGTCCCCTTCAATCACCGACACGTCTGGGATGGCCAAAAGGTTGCGCGATCGATCTGACTCCCAGAAGCTTGAGACCCAAGGGGCCTCCAGGAGAAAATTATCTCCTCGTTCAAGCTGTCCCTCGGCAACCTCAAGAGCCAAGGCCGCCTGAACAGATTCTCTGATCTTGTCGATCTTACTGGGCTCGGACTCACCATCTTCACCTCCCTCAGTCGACCTCAGCTTCATCGCCACCAGCCGAGGTCTGTAGCGAAGCAGTTCTTGTCGGAGGTGACGACGTTGTTTGCTGCTCAAGCCATCCCAGCCATCTTCTACCGAGAACTTGGTCGGGCGCTCCAACACCTTGAGTCCGTTCTGCTGAGCCAACGTGGAAAAGGTTCCCGCGTGGAAGACCTCGAGGACGTCCAATTGATTCCGTTGGATCTCACGTGAACGGCCTCTGGCCAGCTCTCCGAGTCGACGTAGGGCCTCCTCGCCCCCAGTCTGCAGCATCACGAGTGCCTCGTCGGGCTCATAGTCGTCAAGGAACTCGGCCGAGAAATGCCAGTACGGCCCAGTCTGGGATTCTTCCCCTTGAGCGGTCATGCCATAGACGCCAATGGAGGAGTCGTGCAGGTAGAAGGGGAGAATCAGCTTCTCGTCAATGAACCACCGACGTATTTCCTGTGGGCCTCCTGGGTCGTATGATTGAACTTCTCCCGGGCCTCGTGCTCGAACTCTGCCGTCACCGTCACGTAGTTCATGCCACAGCACAGCGGAACCAGGGGGGCAGCTCTTTCCAACCTGAATCCATGGATGCCGAAGATGTCCGGGAGCATCATGAGTTTTCTCGGCGGGGCCCTCATAGTACAGGATCCAGCTGTTCGTCCCTCCACCTCGGGGACGGAGATGTTCTTGTAGTTCCTGCGAGCACTGTCCCCACTGCACCAGGGACGAGGCCCACAGAACTCCGGTCATCCACCGAGGCCACCTCACGGCATGTCCAGAAGGTTGGGATTTCCCGTCAGACCTGAGTTGTCCTCCTGAGGCGCCACCGGGGACCAACTGCCGTTCTCGTCGTCCTCCTCGTCCACGTTCATCGCGAAGTGCTCCGTCGTCACCTGTGCCGCCATCTGTGAGGTCTCCTCGAACGTCATCTGGTCGAACGTCTTGCCCGGCGCCGCGTTGGCCATCATCATGATCATCTGGCTTTGGCCCCTCATGAGCTCCGCCATGGTGGAGTTCAACTGCTGGAAGCCTGCCGCCATCATCTGGAGTGCCGTGGCCACCTCCGGAGAAGTGGTCGAGGAGCTCGATGTCGCCCCCTGCGGTACCTCCTGCCGTCCGGCCTTGCGCGTATTGGGCTCGAGAATCGGACCTTGGGTCCTTGTGGAGGCCGAAGAGGTCACGGCTGGGGTTCCGGAGGCCTTCGCCTTCGGCTTGGCCTTGCTTCTCCCACGGCTGGCGTAGTTGATCCGGGCGTTGCACATCCTGCATACCTGCCAACTCGCATACTGATTCCCCCGGTTGATGTGGGGACCGGAGTGAAGGCACTTGCCGGGGGCCTGGTTCTCGGACTCGATGTACTTGCGCCGGTCGGACTTGATCGACTTCTGGCCCTTCTCGGCCATCACCAGCCGCACGTACATCATCCGCGTCGTTTCCATCATGAAGAACATCCGGTTCACCAGCGCCCGCCATCTCTGCCCCGCTAGGGAGCCTCTCTGAGTATCCATGATCACCGGTGGGAGCGGGGCTGGAACCGGGTGTTGTCGAATTGAAGTCGCTACGACTCATAGGGCCGAAAGCTGCTGGATGGGGCACAAGATGTTCTCTTGCAGAAATGGACTCGTCCCGGACTCCAGTCGACACACTCGCAACGAAGGGCTGGCAAAACTGCGACTCTCGAAAAAGCGAACCATCAGGGATCAGCTCCCGTGTTGACCTACAATCGACAATCATCTGCTCACTGCAAGGATCGCCCTGGGCTTCGCTTTGTTTTGCGTACGCGGAGGAGAGCTGACCCTTCGACTTCAACATGAATGAGTCTTCCGAAAGTCCAAAACGATCTCGAGCCTCCTTGGGCACGGGGAAAAGAGAACCATCCCACTCAACGAGGGAGATGGTGCGGTGGCCTGAAGCTTCCTTCTGCATGTGTCGAACGACGTTGATGCTCTTGAAGTGCACTTTGTTGTCAACGAGGTCAAGCATGGCCCCCAAGTGCTCCAGCAGGCCGACGCTGAGCAACGGGGGAACATTCTCCTTGATCACGGTAAAGTGCACCACACCAGGGACCCCGCCTGGCGAGATGGGAACCACAACCGCCCTGGTCACAGTAGCCGCCCCTCCAATCCCCGTCGGAGGCCCCTGAGAGTCCACAGGCACGTCCACGAACTTCAAACCCGCGTCCGCCAACACATGTCCAAGAGCTGCAAGGGCGCACTCTCCAATCAAGTCCTGGGTCGCGCCGATATCGAGGATGGCGGCCCCGGACTTCAGGGTGAGGAAGTTCAGCGTCTCTGGCACCTCCGGGTGGTTCGTCGCCTTGGCCGCCGAGAGAACCTTGCTCCACTCAGACGCAGTCAGCCCACAAAATCCACTGCCTCCAGAGGTCCCCTGTCCAAGGTAGCAGAAGCCGGAGACTCGGCCGCGATCAGCTCCAGGTCCTCCACCCTTGGGCTGGGTGCAATCCTCCGCCCAGTGGCCTTTCCGGCCGCAATTGCGGCAGGTGGAAATCTTCTTCAGCTGATCTCGAGATAGCCCGGCACGAGCTCCAGGTGGCTTGCCTCCTTCGGGAAGAGCATCTCCCTTGCGAAAGGGTCTCCGATCTTTTCTCGCCTCGGCCTTAAACATCTTGTTCTCCTTCCACGTCCTCCGACGCCTGGGCGACCGGTTCTCCAAGATCGCGAAGACCATCTGTGCTTGGTCCTCCGAGAAGTTCAAGTCCTCCAGTTCGGAGAGAACGACCTCATCGTCCACGGAGTCCTCCTCTTCAGACTCCTCCTGCTCCGGCTCGTTCGCCTCGTCCATGCCCTCGGCGAAGCTAACGGACGTTCTGGGCCCGGCTCCGGCATAGCCGGAGAGACGATCGGCCCTCACATCCATCTTGGCCATAGCCGCTGCGAGGAAGTCCACGTTTGTCTCCCTGCCCTGGGTGAGCACGGTCAAATTCTGGAGGTTCTGATCACTGAGGCCGGCCCCCTCTTTCACCAACGACACCCTGAACTCGGGGGGCAAGGTGATCCCATAGGTCGCTGCCTTGGCAAAATCCCGGAGCCGTCGCGTCGCGAACTGACCCAAATTTTCATCCTTCCTCCGAGCAGCTCCGTGGATCACATCCTCTGTACGTCCATCCAGGCCAAGCGGGAGGATCTGTGAAGTCCCCTTTTGGGGGCGCAGGGCCCCATGGCCACCCTGGTCCTCGGCCATCTTCTCCAAAGGGGGGCGCTCGCTGCCCATTTGTGGCCCCAGCTCCCGAAGGTAGTCCTGAAGCGACGCCTTGTGGGGGTCCAGCGGGTACCCATTGCCCGGGCTGTAGGGGAACGCCTCCTCCAAGGTGTCCCGGTGCTGCTGGGTGTCCAGGAAGTAGTCCCGGTGGATGAAATCCAGGCGCCGCGAAGTGTGGCCAAGGAGGTGCCTCGGGTCTCCTCTCCGCTCCTGAAGCAGTGGTGCCGCTGACTGTGGCCGCCCGAATCAGCTGCCTTGCCGCCTCAGCCCACGGATCTTCCGGAGGGGAGGCGCCATCCGGTGGAACTGAAGGAAAAGCTGCCGCCGTAGAACTCAAGGGTCCTGAGGCGACGGTTGCTAAAGAGCCAGGCAATTCCCCTTGCTGGCTACTTCTCTGCTGCGTGGGCTGCGGTTGGTCCTCCCCAGTGGCTCCCGTCATCATGTAGGTAGGGCCCCAGGTCATGGGGGCCGTGGAAGCGCTCTGCCACTCAGGGTATCCTGGCCAACTGTATTGCCACGCACAGTCCCACTGCCAAGGAACTTGTTCAAAGCTCGCCTGCGGGGTAGAGGCCATCATCGCTCTGTCGCTCGCTCCAAGCTGATCTCCAGGATGCATCACGAGCGTGGCCTCTCGAACCAACGCTCCGCTACCAACTGTGCCCGGAAAAGCACAGCTGGAGCGCACGCATGAAAGCGAATGAACCCTCTTTTGCACCACAAGCAGCTGTCTCTTGTCCCTTGAGCCACGGTCACCGCGGATCGTTACAGGCTCAACGCTTTGGCAGCAACCCTGAGGTCAACGGCACACATGTACTCTCCAAACACCTCAGGAAACTCTTTACAATAGTAGTTCCGTTTTGGGACTGCCATATAGGATCCCAAATATGAACCACAAAAAAGAACGGCTATGGAGCCTATGGCTAGTGAATACCAACTCGTGAGGCTTTGGAATCAGCAGACCCGCAGTACTACTACGAGTACTGATATGAATATTAGCAGGATTGTTTTTTCTGTTTCTTATTATAACGAGCATGAAACTTTTATCATCAAACCATTGTCCCTGTTATCATTGTTAGTATTAGTCTTCGTACTTGGGCTATTATGATTGTTGTCATTGCTATTGTTAAACTATTGCTGCTATTAGTATTAACATCATTGCTACTAGTAGTCTTGAAATATTGTTATCGTCGCTCTTCTTCTTCTTCTTATCATTATCATTGTTAAGCGTAATATGCTTATTCCTCACCGGACCCTGCAAGGCAGTTTCTGCTTCGACTAACCGTTGAAATGGCGAGGATCCCACTAAGCTGCCAAAGATGGAGCTGCGATTGAGAGCCCACGTATACCATTCCGAAAATTGTAGGACTTAGGGTTTAGGGTCTAGGCTAACTCTAGCCTTTGTACGTGAAGCTGATCAGCATGACGTGCAGGTCGGCGTGAAACTGGGAATGGCCCTCGAACCCCGAACGCCCCAAGCTTCAAAGCCCGAATTACAGAATGCTCGTGATCGGGTTCAGGGGTAACGGTAAGGCTTGCCATCTTTAAGGCAGCCCAACCCCAAAGTCCTGAACCCCGAACCTACTAAACAAAACCTGAAAAACAGCTAAGGGATAGGCCTGAAGCTGCTGAAGGCTTTCCTGGCCGCAGCATGGAGGATTCGTAGTTTATTCCGTGTTCCCCAGTCGTATTCAAAGAGCCCCAATGCTCCTCAAATTAAGGCATATGTATAGATATATATATATATACATATGGAACCATATATAGGGCTGCTGTAGGTAAGGGTTTATGCAGCTTTACTAAATTTTGTGGGGTTTTAACGGGGCTCCATCGGCTCCTTTATGTAGGAACACACCTGACAGGGAGCTCAATGACATTTTTTTCCAGACGAAGACCCTGACGAACAGAAGGGCCTGACAAACAGAAGGGCCTGTGTAACAGAAGACCGGACCCAGGCAAAGATGCACGGACATACCAAACCCATCGGGCGACACGAATAAAACTGAACACTGAGGGTGTTGGGTTTAAGGTCGTTGTTTTTGGCAGGGGCTCTAGGGTAGAGTTCAACGAAACACTCTCTTTCGGGTCCAGGGTTGAGGGAGCAAGTGGGTGGTTAGCGCTTTTGGGCTGAAGCTTGTTTTAGCGCTTGGGCCACCCTAAGCCGTAAACCCGCTCTAAACCCCAAAAGGTTTTCAGGAGTTCGCGCCCCCAAACCCTAAACCCTGTAAACCCCCCGAAATTTCGGTCTTCAGCCTTGCAGATTGGCAGGGTTTGGGATGTGGCTTTGGGATTCGTTCGCTTAACACTTCCGCTAAAGGGTTTAGGGTCAAGGGTACTGCACGGCTTCTATCAGGTTCCTCTGAACTCGCCATAGGGGTCCTGTCAGGGTTCCGGGTTCCTGCATAGAGTATACTGCAAGGGCTCCATAAGAGATCTATAAGGCGAGACTCGGGGGTCCTTCTCAACCTAAACCCTAAACCCTAAACCCATCATCAATGAAATCTTCTCAACCTAAACCCTACAACCCCAAACCCCAGCCTCCCAAGCACTCCCAAAATGGAGGCCCACTTGCAAGTGATCGGGGAATACACCTGGGAACCGAAAAAGGGCCTGAAGTTGTTGATGGAGTCTGCCAGATTCCTCGGCACAAAAACGCGGCAAGGGCTTTTTAGGGTTTAGTAAAGTATACTGAACAGGGCCATCAGCAGGCATCACCATTTCTGCGGAAAAGGCAGTTGGTTCAGTTTTTCGCGCGTCGGCTTTGGAGTCTTTTTTTCGGGTGTCGGGATGTATACGTCCACTGCTCATCTGCCGGGGTTTGGGCTTCGAGGCATACGGCTGTGTCGCTTTCTGATTGCGGGTGTGGGCTTGTCAGGGCTTGGAGAGGGTTCGGGTAGTAACTACGGAACGCAGAGGGTTAGGCCCTTAAACTCTAGGTAGCTCAACGTAGATACGTTTTCTCAGGCCCCAAAAGGGAGGCATGATCTGTATACTTGCAGCCCTAACCCTAAGAGGCCAGACGTACTATAGGTACATAGACCCCGAACCCTAATTCCTGAAGCCTAAACTCAGTATCCCTAAACCCCCGATGACCCAGGACCCGGACGGTATCTGCACAGCTCGAACAGGAGCGGTCTGGCAACAAAGTTAACTTTGAACCCTAAACCCTAAACCATCAACCCTAAACCCTTTAAACCGAGCTCCCTAGCTGTCAGGCTTCAACCTGCCACTTTGGACTTAGGCATTCGAATTCGAGCGTTTGGGTTTGAGGCTGACGGGCTTTAATATAAGGGGCCTTAGGGTTTAGGGCTTAGGGTTTAAAACAAGTATAAGGGGCCTTCCTAATTAGAATAAGGTTTGTTGGGGCCCATTATACTATATGTGAAATAAGGGAGCCCCCCAAAATGTATAGGTAATTATTTAGGCCCCTAAGTTAGAGTGGTCTGGGGTCCAGGGTTTCTTGAATTTGTCGGGTTTTGGGTCGGGGACACGAGCTCCTAGGGTGTTCGTGGTAAAGCGTAACTGGCTTACCCATAGGATCCATAGTACTGTTGATGATATAAATCCTGCATTACCTTAAGGACCCTAAACTATGGGAATTATGGTATATTCCTTCTTATGGGTCATGCAGGATTTATACCATCAACCGTAGTTCCTTTTTGTGGTTCATATTGGGGATCCTATAAGGTAATTCCCTTTTAGGAACTACTATGGAGCCTACGGGTAGGGCCGTAGAGTTTTCGAGGGTTCGACGCCGCCTAAGCCAGAGAAAGAGAGCTACGGGTTAAGGGACTCAAGATTTTAGCAGCGCAGGGGTTGGGGGTCTAGGGTTTAGGATTTAGGGTTTAGGGGTGGATTTGGTCCAAGAGCTCCGTAGAAAAAGCAGTGCTCTACTGAATTCATTCGAGATCTGCGTGCCGAAGCTGTCTCTATAACCTGCCCAAGCCATCCAGAAAGCTGAACTCCAAGAAAGCACTCCAGCAAAATGGAGTTTGGGTTTCGGACTCTAGGGCTCTAGGGATTAGCTTCGGACTCTAGGGCTCTAGGGTTCTAGGGTGTCATGGCAACTCCAACAATAGCTATCCCAATCTAAGCACAAAACTAAAAGCGCTCTACTTCGATCTAAACTCGCTGCAGTGGCTGAGATACTTTCGACGATAGTCGTGAGTCAGTTGAAACGGAAGCTGAGTTCCCCCCGGCCCAAGAAAAAACATGAGTTTCGCAGCTTAGGCTTAACATTTAATTCCCAGGATCTAGCGTAAAGCATTTGATGGCCCTGTGGATATGTACATATTCTATATACACTCACAAGAAAATCCACAGTCAACCGAGTCACTGTGTTAAGGTCGTACACTCGCATTCACCCACTGCACCCCAGCGATTCATGACCACACGACAGGCCTAGATGAAGCTGAAAGATCCCTGGAGGCCTCGCCGTAGGCCAGCACGAAATGATCCTGCAATGCAAGGACCCTGGGGTCTTAACGAGATCTGGCAGTATGGATTTCTTGTTATTTAGGGTGGAGCTTTGGGGGTAGACTGTCGTATTCTCGCGTAATTTGACAGCGACGATGAAGGAATACGATTACTAACTATCCGGGTTCCAAATTGTGTTGTGCTGCGGTCGCTGCTATGGGTTTTTGGTTTACAGAGTGTGTGTGTGTGTGTGTGTGTGTGTTCGTGTGTGCGACATCCCATACTGGGTCTCGAATTAGGGCACTGACATAGATCTTAACCTAGATCCGAAGCCTTCTGATCATGTAACCCCTGAACTAAAACCGGATTTAACCAGGCAATCCTGTTGATGATACAAATCCTGCATTACCTTAAGGACACTAAACTATGGGAATTATGGTATTTTGCTTGTTATGGTCTTTATGACCCCGTCGAAACCAACCTGATACGTCGCCTGACCCTTCGAGCGCTGAAACCCTATGCAAACTTCACATGGGGGCTTCGATGAGCGTAGATGTGGTGCTATCTAACGAAAGTACTCGCCGATCTCATAGTCATTAACCGTCCCTGAAGCTTACTGAATCCAGAAAGCAATGAGAGAGCACCTACGACACGAGTCATCGGAACTCGTGTAGCTTTTCAATGCGCCTTAACTCATCGTCCCGGGCGCTGCAGCTTTCGATGCGGGTTCAGAGCTTATGCTTGCAAAGGGAGACCTTCGAAAAGTGCTCTTGGCATGCCCTCCGCCCTCTGTCTTCTTGTCAACTAATAACCTAATCGCCAAAATGTCCCTGTCTTCGTTGAGAAAGGAAGCAGTCGGAGTTCCAGTCGCAGTCGTAGTAGCCCCTCGTCGTAGCAAGCGAAGGTCATGGTTGGATGAACCATCATATCTGCAGCAGTTGCGGCAGGTTCCTTGAAATCTTCGTCGTCGTCGCAGCAGTAGTAATCAGTGTTAGCAGGAGCCTCTACCGGAACCAAAAAACAAGACCCCGCCCCCATCCTAGCATATGTTCATATATATATATATACATATATATATATGTATATATAATATACACACACATATTAATATGTTGCGAGGGATCAACTCTTGCCTTGATCCTCTAGCGCACAGAGGCACAGAGGGGGGTTGTTTGTTGTGGTGGCGTTCCGGAAAGCCCGATCTGGAACCCAAGCTCCAGTTCCCCGAATAACCAGATTTTGACAGACGCCTGCTTGTCAGGTTCATCATAACTGTCAAGTAGGACTAATGAAACTGTGAGGCACCGTGGATGGGCTGTAAAGGAGTTGTCGAGACTGCCTGACTCTGCTCAAGGGACTAGTCTAGGAGCTTGGTGGCCGAGATCATCAACGCACGTCGACGGCTGCAGCGCAATTGGGGCGAAGGATTCTACGCTCGAAACAGAGAGGCGACCTCCAGCCGCCTCATCTGAAATATTCTTCTGAAGCCAGGCTCGCGGGGTTTGTTACTTTCCCAGTGCCCAAAGAAGTCAAGCTCAAAACATTCAGAATGGTTGTGGCACTTGTAAGAAGCCTTTGGCCAAAGACTTGACAGTGGACTATTGGACAGCTAATGCCCAGAACCCTGGAATTCATTGCCTAGTCTCAGGAACATGCCTACATTCATCTTCATGGCGGCCTAAGTTTGGACCGTGTATTTTATGAGCCTTCCCATTCAAGGCCGAGGTGTCAGGGCTATCTAACACTTAAAACGCCAAACCCTAAACCCTAAACCCTGCACCCCACACCTCCCTAAATCAAAATCCAGAGCGGTTGAATGATCCAACACCTAAAACACCTGGCACAAAACACACGATCTTACCGCACGTGAACTGGCATACGACCTTTGCTGATGTCCTGCCGATAGTCTCCATTGTAGCTCCACTTTTCGGTTACGCTCCTCATATATGAGAAATGATAAGATCCTAACCTTCGAAAGGGTTAAAGCAAAGGCAAGGAAGTAAGTAGATCCTTACTTCTTCTAGGCACCGCAGGGTTCGGTGCACTGCGGAAGTCGGGCTCTGAATCCTGAGAACCCCCGGGGCTTTCCAGAACGGCCTGAAACCTTGCCCTAAGGGTCCAAGGAGTCCTCATTTATGGTTCTTGGTACCCATAAAGGCCCTTATTTATGGTTCTTGGTACCCATAAAGGCCCTTATTTATGGTTCTTGGTACCCACAAAGGCCCTTATTTATGGTTCTTGGTACCCATAAAGGCCCCAAAAGTCCTTAAATCATAAGCACTTGGACCCTTAGGGTTGCCTACAGTGGACAACACGAATACCGAAAACGTGCTGCAATAAGGGCCTTAATGTTAGAACGGATTTTGAGGGGTGTTTTGCACTATATACAAAGAACAAACAAGGAACCCTACGGAACCCTCAACCCAAACACCTAAACCCCAAAAGCTAAACCGTGAAGTACATTGGGAGCACAAAGCTCGAAAGCCAAATCGTTTCAGCGCCTACCCGAAGGTGCCGGGTACTTTCGTACGGCCCCAAACGACTGACCTTCGAAACGACTATCCTAAAACCCAAACCCCTATCTCTGTCTGGATGCTGTCGACCTTAAGCCATAGACCCTCACCATCCCTAAAAACTCCACATAACGTAGGAGCCTTAATAACTAGAATCGGGCTTCGGGGTACATTATACTATAATTGTAATGAGGAACCCTCAAAATAGTATAGGTAACTATTGATAAAGGCCCCTACAGTTTAAACCTCTTTCCTCTTCACTTTCGGGATTTAAGCGAAGCTTGGGCTTACTGTCGGGCTTGCTTTGGGTGCGGGGTGTAGCCTTCAGGTTGTGGGGTTTTTTTTGTAGGGTTTACAGGGTTTAGGGTTTATAGGGTTTTAGGGATTGTAGGGTCGCTCCAGACCCTCATGAGCCTGGGCTTCATTCTCGGATTGGTGTGAGCATGTAGGCGCGATTCAAGCCTTTCGATAATAGGGTTTATTGATTAGGGGTCAGTTGCACCATGCAGCCTCCAGTGTGCTGCGTGTGGTGTGCTGTGCATGGTGTGTTGCGTGTCATCAGCGTGCTGTCTGTGGTGTGCTGTGTGTTGTGTGCGGTAAGCACGAACGCCCTTCAACCAGGCGGCGGCCCCAAAGTGCGTGCGGCCTCCAACCAGCCCTGCTAAAGGCCTCGTAAACATAATCATTGTATTGCTAATACTACGCTGAATAGTACTAATATGTGATGTCTAGCACGTTTGTTGATGCCTCTGCACCACAACCCTAAACCCTCCACCCTGATCATTCCACTAACCCTAGGCTTTTCGATTGGCCAGGAGCCTGAAAGCTCACGCCGCCATGTCTTCACCATGCATCGCCAGTACCATTAAACACGGCAGCAGGCGAAGACCCAAGAATGATGGCCGCGGGCCGAGGGCTCCGTTTTTGGTGTCTAGGGATTAGCTGCCTCAAACCCTCAACCGAATGAAGCTGCGTACTTGTTCGGGGATTTCATTTAAGTTACCATAATGGGGATCTATAGTACATAATATATAGTCCTTATTGTGGTAACTTAAATTAAATCCCTTAACAAGAACCCAGGAAGTACAAACCTTTGCTGAGCAACGGCTGACCGCGCCTTCACCGCAGCCATGTGTGGCTGTTGCGGTTTAGGAGTTCTGCAGCGATACATCTTGAGCTTGTAGGTGGAATTCGAGTAAGTGACATCAGACATACTTGCATACTATGCATACAGTACATGTATGCATGCCTACATACATATGCATGTACGTATATATATATATACATATAAATATATACATATAAATATATACAAACTATATATATATAGGCAAACGTATATGAATTTAGCTGAAGCTATTGGCCTCCACACTTGGGATGCTGGTGCTTGTTTCACCAGCACTTCGCCAAAACTGCCGCGATAGAGCCGTGGGTTTTGCCCCATGGTGAAAGTGCAAAGTCACTAGTCGAACACCGAAAATAGGGGACTGTAATATAGTACCCTAAATAGTAGGATCCTTATTATAAGGACCCCAAAATAAGGTAACCCCCCTATTTTCGGAGACTCCCAATACCCTGAAACCCAAAATCCTAAACCCCAACCCCGGCTCGAACTCCATCCAACGATAGATATGGTCTTTTTAGGGTTTTTAGGGTTTTAGGGTTTAGGGTTTTTAGGGTTTTTAGGGCTTAGGGTTTAGGTAGCCGCGGAAAGCGGACTTTGCAGCTGCGAGTAGAACAGGGATGCTCAGATTTACAAGCTGCAGCGGTTCATATTCCAACAGTCAAGCGGCATGGTGAGTGGCTCCCCAAGCTTAGCGTACTGGCTGATGCATGCGCGCTTCGATGCTTCGGGGATGCAGGTGTCATCTAGAGGGCACCAGCCAATGAAGGCCTATCGAGGGTGCAATGTCTCCACGGCTCCAGGGAAAACACGGCACTTCAGGAGATTTTTCCAAATTGGCGAGGGCGCTGTCGCAGAAGGTGATACCAGAATACTGCAAAGCTTAGAGGTTTGAAGATTAACCAATACCCTTAAGTAAGGATCAAACCTTGAAGAATAAGTTTAAGCCCCTCATAAATTCAGGATTTTCCGTTCAGGTATATTCCTGAATCATTTCCCTGTTCAAGCCCTTTGAAAACACGCTGTTCCCTGCTTAAGGCACGCATGGGGTTTAGGGTTTCGGGCCTATGGGTTCAGTGTGCTGAACCGAAGGAAAGACAATAGGGTTTAGGGCTTGGGGTATAGGACTTAGGGTTTAGGGTTTAGGGGTTTAGGGGTCTAGGGTATTGGGTTTAGGGGTTTAGGGGTTTAGGGGTTTAGGGTTTAGGGTTTGGGGTTTAGGGGTTTAGGGTTTAGGAGTTTAGGGGTTTAGGGGTTTAGGGTTTAGAGTTTGGGGTTGGCTAGGCTTCAGGCTAAACGACCAGAGAAGAAGACTGTCCGAGGCCAGACACTCCTCCTGCTCCCCGTGCTAAAATGTCGAGGCCTCTGGGGCGTTACCGTAGGGTTCAAGCAGGGTGCCGGGTGCTTCATATAGGGGCCTTAAAGGTTACAATAGGGTTTTGGGACCCATTATACTATAATTATAAAAACGAACCCAAAAAACACATTGGTATATAACTATTTAGGCCCCTGGATTGCCTCCACCCAGCAACAGACAAACTTCTCAATGACAGGATGCAACGTAGTAGTAAGAAGAAAAGAGACCCTCACCCAGATCTATTACGATAACGTCAAAAACAGCCTTACAACCCCGAGGGCCAGCCCTAAGTTTAAGCCCTAAGCCCTAAACCATTTCCAGTGGGGCTTTGGGTAGTTCTCCAAAATAGGGGACCCTTTCAATAATGGTGCCGTACAGTATTTGGGACCCAAAACGGGGCCCTAATTTAGAGAATTTAGAGAATTACCCATATGTAGAACAATGGCCGTTTACAGGTGTTGGGCAATCATTCTACCTAGGATTTCGGAATTCGCAAGCCAGCCTTGGCATTGTCTATGGTTTGGAGTTTCGGGTTTCTTCTACCTCGGCCAATTTCTAGGATTCAGGGTTTCGGGTTTAGGGCTCATTTGATGCACAATTACCTTGCTTCCTAGTTCTAGGATCGCGTGAACATGAACAGAACCCTAGAAGCAGAAGGCTATATGCCTCCATGGCCCCAGACCCCAGGCCGAGATCCTAAACCCTAAACTCCCTACATCCTGAGCCCCTCACACACCTCATAGACCCTAAACCCTAAGCTTTAAGGGCTCTAGACTCGCGCCAGCGGCCAAAACACCGCTGCAGCTCATGGAGAGGCCTTGCCGCCGTGAAGTTAGGACCAAACCCTAAACCCTAGACCTGAAACCCGAAACCGGGGTTTATAGGGTTTAGGGAGCCAGGAGGTCGTTGGGAGCAACCCATGGGGCTGGCTAAGAAAGGAGCTTTCACAAATGGGTTTAAGGTTTATAGGGTTTAGCGGTTTAGGGTTTGGGGGAATGCGGTTGTGAGGTGCTGTATATGATCATCGTGAACGGACATGAAGGCGATATACCTACTGCTGCTACTTGCAAGCGTCATTCACAGCAGCTGGTCTACAAAGCGTACACCGCAATGGGTTCGGCTTCAGGGTCGAGGACTTACGCTTTGGGGTTCAGGACTTGGGGCAGGGATCCCCGGTAATTTAGGATAACGATCCCCGGTAAAGCGGGAATAAACGAGGCTCCCTGGTTGGTATTTGGCAGATGTTATCCGGAACCTAAACTTTATGGACCCCAAGACCACAAGAAGGGAAAAGGGCCCGCCGGAAACGGAAAAGGGTTGATACTGTTGATGATACAAATCCTGCCGTACCTTAAGGATCCGAAACTAGGGGAAATATAGTATATTCCTTACCAGGGTCATGCAGGATTTATACTATCAACCATACCCTTCCACATTTTTCCGTTTCTGCCTGAGCCCGGGCTTGTCCGTTCCGGGTACCGTCGGTTCCGTTTCGGGAAAGCTTGTAGGGCCTACTGTAGGGGCCTGAATAGATTAGAATGGGGTCCTGGGGCCGACGATACTCTAATAATTATAATAATGATAATAAATATAATATTAAAAATAGTAATAATAACAATAATAATAATAAGGAACCCCCAACAATAGTATGGGCAAGTATTTAGGCCCCTGTATTACAACTTCTGAATGAACCCTGAGGTCTCAAGAACAAAATATTTGGGGCGGCCCGCAGACCCCAAAGTCCGTCAAGTTGCGTGCGCCACTGGGCCATCTCATCCTGTTCACACATGAAGGCTCAGGGATTTTTGTTCAGGTTTGGGGGTTTAGTGTAGTAAGTTAAATGAACACTAATTAGATAGACTAGACTGACTAGACCAGACCTGGATTTAGCAGACTGCTTTTACACTACCAGCACATAACCAGAAACCATCGCGCCCCAATCACACAAGGAATGACACTGAAGCTTTGCAACCAATGCCAGGCTGTGGATTTCCAGATGTGAAGGGACTTGTGGCTTCGCGTCGCTTCAGTGTATGTGAACTCCTGACTAATGGGTTTAGAGTTTAGGGTTTAAGGTACTAATGACTTCCTTTCTGTAAGGGCCAGAAGATCAGAATCACTCCCAGAAGACGTAGGGAGGGAAAGGAAGCCATAAGTCAGTGGCCTGCTTTAGTCATGACGATGCCAACAAGCCTGTCCACAAACAATGGCGATTAGCACCGTCGGCAGGGTGATACTCGCACTAACATGACCCTAATCGATATCACCAGCACCATCATCCTCAACTCACAGAACTACGGGCTTCTTAACGCCGGGGTCCATCCTACTTTTTAGGAGTAGACTCCCGTATTTTCATGCAGGCTACAGTAGTTTGAGGTGTTGGGTTTAGGATGGTTCAGGGATAGCGGGCTGCTCTGTACCAGGACAACAATTCAACAGTAAGTGGAAGGCAACCTACTCTTAAACCTTCGATCAGGCAGCAATGTGCCGACGGCTGAGCTTTTTGTTTAAGCACCCCTTCTGCCGTTCTGCCACGGCTCTCCAGAACAAACCCGCATGATGGCTTAGGTTTAGGGTTCACGGTATTGCTGAGACTACTGCGACTTGCACAAAGGCCTCGCTACCCTGCAAGACCGTGTTCATCGAAACCGTAGGCCGAGATTCCTAGCTCCTTTGCAATACTAGTCACAACCCTGACTGCTATTCCTAACACTCCTCTCTAAACACCCTAAACCCCAAACCCTAAACCCCTAAACCCTAAGCCCCTAAACCCCTAAACCCCGAAACCCTAAACCCTAAACACGCAGAAAGCCGATTCAGACCCTGTTCTTCCAGAGCCGGAGCAGGGC
>CAJNJA010016118.1:0-11481 GCA_905231915.1 Symbiodinium necroappetens | reverse complement strand
GCTGCCTCCACAGCCTGCTGGCACAGTGTTGCCAACCAGGCTCGTCCTCACATCATATTGTTGTGGTGCACTCACTCTGGGCATTGGCCGTGAACCCCTGGCCTTTGCCTAAAGAGTGCAGGTGTGGACTCACTACTGGCGCCTGTGCTCGCGTCCAGTTCGAGGACCCACTGCCGTCTGACCTGTGCGCTTCGGCGTCGGTGCGAGCACTAGGGAGTTCATGGATGCTTGCATGGGGTGGCCAGTCAGGGACCTCGAACCTTTGCCGGAGGGCTGCCGATGACGCTTGCGGAGGCTCCCTGAGCTGCCAGGGGAAGGTCCATCCATCCATCCATCCCTCATCTCCATGTCAACCAACCCCGCGTCCTTGCTACCCCCCTGACATGTGTGGCTTAAACTGCATCTATTTAGCAGCTGAAACCGTGGGTTTTGGAGCCACTGAAACCGGGTCTATTAAACTGCGGGTTTTGATATGCTTCGGCTGGTTTCTGCCGGTGCCCTGCTAAATAGACCCTATGTGGTGTTTCAGGGTGGGGGGAGGGTGGCCGGCATAAACCGGATATGATCGCCAGAAGTCTAGATCCTTTCGTTTCGCTTCGTCGTCGTGAATTTTCCCGTGAACCATTTCTCATGTAGCCATAGGACCCGATCAGTAATAAAGGCAGAATCCTGACTATCAAGAAACTGAAACATAGCTAGCTGTGTCGCGCTTGCAAGCCGTCAAAGTCAACGTGTGAGCTTTATCAAATTTTTCCTGTGTGCCACAACATAGTACACCAAGAAACCGATCACAGGTGTGACGCGGTTGTGCACCACCGACGTCGCTCCGTACGCCTTCAATGCAGAACCAATTTCACACCGAACCATTGGACTGGATCACTGGATCACCAGGGTAGAATCCTGACAACAGTATAGTATGTCAAGAAAACGCGTTGTACGCTGCTGACACCTCTCCGAACGCCTCCAGTGCAAATCTCCGATTTTTAGTTTTAGCTTCCTCGTCTTTGTCTGAGCTGTATGATACTTATCGAAGAAGAAAAACAACTCAGTCAGAAATCAGCAAGCATATATGTCCCGCAATACTGACAGGCAGACATGGTGACAAACAGTTGAGAGTTGCACCCGCCTTCTAACCCAGTTTTCATTCTTGGCATTTTTGGCAGAGATCGAGTGATCACTCCGTTTCAACCAATACTCTGCGACCTTTGTCTGGTCCGGATTCTTCAAAGAAACACTTCGCAAGCGACCGGGTGTGACCTCGTAAAAAACGATCTCGCACCCGGTCGCACCCACCCTTGCCTTCGAAGGCAACATGGGGGTTATGGGTTTTCTTACGAGGGATCTTGCACTTTGGGATTTATGGTAACCCCCATCGAGCATCATCAGTTTTTTTGACTGAATTCTTCCATAACAAATGATGGGTGCGACCGGGTGCGACCTCGAAAAAGAACGAGGTCGCGCCCGGTCGCACCCATCGAAAGAGATGCGAGATGCAACCTGCCGTTCTGCTTTTGCTCGACGTTTATTCCGGACACCCCGTAAAGCCACACGAAGCATGCACATGCGCTTTGTGTGCTCTGCGATGCTGTAAATTTATTTTGGCACTCGAGAGCTCCATCCGCAAAGAATCGTCGCCTTTGCTTCGGATGTGCCACTTGAAAATACTATTGCTGTAAGGTATGCAGAACCAGGAGCGAAGTGTGGCTTGCAGCGTTTTCACTATGCATGTTGTATATACTTGGTAAAGAGTTGGGAATATGCTTGCAAACGAAACGTGTGACAGGCCGGTTGCCCACAATGCTTCCCATTCAGTTGACTTTGCTCACCGTGAAGCTGCGATGCTCGAGGCACATTGCCGCAACTTTGATGAAATTTCTGCACAGAGAGTTTGCTCAGGCTCATGTGAAGCTCCCGGTGATTGATGATGACCAGGAGCTGATTCATGCACGCCGTCATATGGGTCAATACCGCTGAGGGGTTGAGCCTTTTGGCCATTGACTGCAAACCCTGTCCATTTCATTGCTACCATCTGCTCGATTCTTGGCGGCGACACTTGACAGTCTCAGAGACTTCCCAAAAAGGAAGAGCTTTGCCCAGATCTGTTCGTACTATCCTTCCTTCAAGTCTCCCTGCACAAGTCTAGTCTTGTGACTCTGCTGCAACCGCCACAAACAGTGCAGCAGTACCTAATAATGAGGTGATTGGCTTGGTTGCACCTTGTTGCATTGACACTTCAAGGCAGCTTGCTCTGCTGTATTCTATACTCTGCTATCCTTATTCGTTTCCTGACTGGAAGCTGAAAGACCTTGGAACGAAACAGGGTCGTAGAGACGGTCCGGTCCACACCAGAATTTGATCTGGTGAACGAATCTCCCGTAGACCAGCAGCGTCATCCACTCAACAGATGTCCATGGGAAACCCCAAGAGCTATTTCAGCCTCAACCCCGTGCCTAGCCAGCATTCTAAAGTTGACGAATACCGCGCCTGGCCTCTCAAAATTATCGGAGTGTGTACCGTTGCCTTGCCAGAGCTCGACCACCCAGGCCAAAGCCTTCGGCTGTGCCGGGATATTGGGCTGTGGGAGTTTTGACAGCCCGATGCAAGGAAGTGTACCTCCTATTGCTAGATGACGAGGCATCTCGACTGCGTGTTTTATGCTGTCGTGTCACAGTGCATGTTAATTCTGTAAGACATGTTTCCGAAGCGGCACAGGCTGAATCATATCCGGGTCCTTCAGGCAGGCTGGCCCCCAAGTTTCCTTTTACCAGTGAACTGCGCAACGATGAAGAGGTGATTGGAACTTCCTGACCTGCGCCGAGCGGCGAAAACGAGCGAAAAACAGTTGGCTAATCCCGGGAGGACATCTGAGGACGCGTCCTGTGCTGTAGTAACCAGCCGACGGCTAGATCAAACTATGCTGCAGATCTAACGAAACTATCTTCAGGATAAGGACACTTGTGAGGGAAAAGATCCGCCCTCGTTGGCCGTTGTCCCAAGCTTCGAGCCCCACCTGTACAGAGTCGAAGGAGTGTAGCTCTGCTGAGGTGGTTCGTGGCCCTGGCAGAGTGCTCGGGACAAGGGTTGAGGAATGTGCAGTACGAGGCTTGTGCATTTTGGCCGAGTATGCTGCAAGCCGCAGCTCTGGCTAACCCGGAGGTACACGCCCAAAACATCTTGTACGGCTGGGCATCTGAGTTCTCCACCGACAGGCAGCGCGAGTCGTACGATGCAAGTTTGAGAGGAGAAATCCGTTGACAGTAGGCGTTATGCATTGCATGCATTCGTGGCCTGTTGCGTGTTGCTGGCGGGCTTAATTCAGCTTTGCGATTCAGCTTTACGAAGCGTTTTGTGCGCCTAGGTTCAGGTAATTCAGAGTGTGCCGGGCCAGGTTGTTTTCGCGGCTTTCATGATGGTGCAAACACGCGCGAACGTGATCCTGGCATCTCGACAACATGACGACAGTGCGAGGAGCAAGGCAGGGGCTCTGAGCCCTGAGCCGCGCTGCATGCCACAAAGCTGCCATGCAAGGCCGCTCACCCTTTCGCTCGCATTCTCTTGAGTGGGATATGCGTGGAGCTGGTGGCCCGGGCCTTGCAGGGGAACGGTCGTGGCAAGCTCTGTTGTTGGCTACTGTGGCTACCAACGACCGACACAGCATCGCGGTTTGTGCCAAGGCTTGTTTTTTCGAAGTTCTTCATTTAATGCCCGTGCCTCAAGGCTGTTCTTTGCTGATGCTCGGAAGCCGGTCTTGTTTTCAGAAGTGTGAGGACTTAGATGCTAAGCCAAGGCTGTTTGCAAGCAATGGGTGCGGCAGCCCGATGCTGCATGCATTTTCGCTGCTGGCAACGACTTCTTCAAACTTTATTCTTGTCTCCCTACTTCTCTTAGTTGCTCGACTGCAGGCGGCTGGAATTAAGCTTGTAGTTGCTGCCGTCGAGTTCGTCGCTCTCATCAGATCAGGTCTCCCAGGGAAAGTGCGTGTCCTACAAGATGATTCCAAAGGATGCATGGAGGAACAGCCGAGAGAGAGGGAAAGAGAGAGAGTCTGAGTGGAAGAAGAGAGAGAGGGAGAGCTTTTCTTTCCTTCTCAGGCAAACTCGTTCAATGACGCCCGCATTGGCTTCGCAATCCTAGGTTCTTTTCAAACACACCTTTTCGAGGTAGTCAGTGATCCTTGAATTCGGGGGACAGGAAGGCACTAATTCGCAAACACACCAACTGTGGAAAACCCATGGGAGAACCAACGCATGTTTTTCCTTCTACCCTGTAGTAACTCAACCTGGAGGGGGGACGGGGGGGGCGCAAGCTAGCATTACTTCGCCGGAGCCTTACTTGTTTGCTGTCTTTACTGGTAGCCGCGCCCTCTTGCCTGTGACCAGCCTCTGGGGGAAACTTTTCTCCTTGTATAGGAGCCCCCTGTGGGAACACCCGCCGGGGGAAATGAGTTAGACACCCGTGGACCGCGGGTGCGCGCTCGCGCGCAGGGCACAGGGACCACCCTGTGTCCTTTGCCCCGTAGAGAGAGAGAGAGAGAGCTTTTCTTTGCTTGTTACAGTGCATGTTTTTTCTCCTTGACAGGCTGGGGGATCCAGATGTAACGCAAGCCTTGTACCTAGCACCTCTTTGTGCCGCGAACTGGTTAACCCGTTGACCGACCTCTCTCTTACAGTTGGGGGATGTTGTGTCGACTACTTTGCAGGGGATACCTCGAATATCGGGGATACCTCATCTGATCCTACTGGGGGAACTGTGGGGCTGACATTTACTTCACTTAATACTTTTATCTTGTTTTGTCTTGTTTGGAGTTCATTCCTGGGGGATCGCTTGCCTGACGTCGCACGAGCGACAACAGACTCGTTCCTCTGCGAAGACAGTGAACCTGGCTGCGTGCACTGCGTGGGGGGGGGGACTTACGGGTCCCTTTCCTCGAAGCCATTTGCAAGCAAGCAAGCAAGAGCTTTTCTTTCCTTAGAGGCACTCAGTCAACAACGAGTTTCAAACGGGGGAGTATTCTACCCTGGTTGACCTCTCTAGCTCAAGGGCTACTACAAGACTTTCGGGCTTGGTGCGCTTATGAAGCGCATAGCTGTGATGACTCGGCTTTGCATTTCGTGAAGAGGTGACATGAGCATATCGGGGAATAAACTACCTGTAACTACTTGGTTCCCGCGCCTTGCACGGCCACCGGCCGGCAAGCCCGTGACCAAGGAGTGAATAGCCGTTTGCATCGTAATTTACAGGTTGTTCGGGCTTGAGAGAGCTAGAGGGTTTCAAGAGTGTGGTACTTAGGGGTCTCGCAACAGAAAACCGGAGGAATCCGAATGCTCTGCGGACCTTCTTTTGGCACTCAAGCTCTTCCCCTGGCTTGTCTAGGATGTCTGGGCAGAGACCACGTGCGAGCAGCTCCCCAGGTAACCTGCAGAATGTATGAAAAGTGCACCGCAAGCAATGCCGTGCTGCCACTCATTGTTATGCGGCAGGCATAGGTGCTCATAAGCACGCAAAATTTGAGCTCGCGCTTCAACGAGCTTGTCAAATGGCAGAGCTCCTCGCCGTCGGGCACGAAAGTCCCGAACCAGAGCACTGAAGACCAGTGCCTCCGCTAGGCGGCCAGATAGTACCTCAGAGTTTTGAGTACTGGAACGTGTTCTTCCTATGTACCTGACATGCCTAAAGGCATTCTCTTGAAGACTTTACCAAACATGGTTGGTAAGTGACAGCAACGACATCAAAGACCCCATTTATCTCATCTAGAGGAAACTGGAGAAAGCCGTCCAATGCCAAAGACGTGGGCAGCGAAACCCCTTCCAAGCGCAGCAACAAAAGCGCCGCGACAAGCAACGCCAAGTACGCTCGCCCACGCTCGAAATCCATCCCTGGCTCTGCTCTGAGCCGGAACGACCATGAATCGGTGTCGAAGGACGTCGTTATACCCCCTCCCCATCCCCCCCACCCCCCGATCCAGTTGAAACATGCTGAACATCAAAGTCCGACAGTCCGAAGGCAAGGAAAGTCCGAAAGCAAGGATATACCGGAATATCCGAATTTCCGAAAAAGAAGAAAGGAAGCCTGGAAGTCTGAAACCGAAATGCGGGCAAAGTAGCGAAAACCCGAGGAAAAAGCGATGGATAAAGACAGAAACCCCTGGAAACGTGGTGGCCGCGCAGAGCGTGGGCTCCAACTACTTACGTGTTTGTTCATATCATGTCGTCTCTGGCCCCCAAGGTACTGTGTCGGTTAACTGCATGTTTCAATGCGAAAGGGATGGCTGGATGACGTTTGTTGCAAGTTAGGAATGCCATATCCGGCCAATAAACCATCCGAGCTTTCACACCTCCTTAAAGGCTTTCAGAAAAGCGGGCACCCGAGGCTTGACTCGCCGCTTAAGCCTGGGAGAAGGAGAGAGAGGGAGAGAGAGACTTGTACACGGTTTGTTCCCAGTGTGTTTGAGTGTTGCTGCTCTCGTGAAGCCCGTAAAAGCCCGCAAACAAAAAACCCACGCTCGGTTCGTCTAATACCATTGACGGCAGGGGGCAGCCCCTTCACACCACCAGGCAACTTAGCAAAACTTCGAGTTTTCTCTTTGCTTACTTGGTTGTAATGAGGCGGTGTGGCGAGTTTGTCCTTTTTGTGCGAACCCTGCCTCTTTTCGTGCATGTTTCTACCGAGCTATTGGCGCCCGCAACAGGCGGGGGCGCACTGCGCTGCCTTGCAAGGCCCCGCGGTACTCCACTGCGCTGCCTTGCAAGGCCCCGCGGTACTCCACAGGAGACCATGCGAATGCAAAAGGCAACAGCATGTCAGACCTGCCTTGGAGCCACTAGCTACGTTGCTGCTAGCACGCTACAATAGTCGTCCTGCCAGACAGAAGGGAGAGAGCCAGAGAGAGAAAGGGGGGGACGGGGGTCAGGAAGGCTAGGAATCAGGACTGTCCGTTCCGTTACTTTTCCTAGCCGGGGCCCGACCGGACCGCTATAGTTTTTTCTCGACGTACGTACTAGCGCACTCTCTCACAGCTACGCTCTCACATAGAGTGTTAGATCGATCTTGGCAGGCAATAGGTTGCAATAATTTTAATAGATCGAAGCAAGCTAGGCGCCCATATCGGACATCCAGGCCGAGCTATACAGCAACGGTATCGATACCGTGGCTAAATTCGGGGCCTCAGCTACGGACGAGGCGGATCTGAAGAAGATGCGAAAGCATAGCTTCGCTATCGTCGCTAGCAATGCGAGCTCAGGCCGCAGGGGTGGTAGTCGCTTGGAAGACAGCTATCATCCGGCTTTTGCGCCCGGCCGAAGCCGAGGCTGCCAACGAGGTGAGTCCGGGGAGTTCAGGGCCGAGGAGATCAGCAGCCGCGATGAGGTGGACCCGGACACGCTACGCCAGCACTAGGATGCCATAAGGGTACGCTATCCCGCAAGCAGGGAGGCTCCAGAACGGCTATGCCCTCCGGTCCGGAGCAGCTACAGCTGCGCGGCGCCTCACTTTTCTGCAGAACGCGCCAATCATGATCCAACTCAGGCACCCCAACCGGCAGGAGCTAAGCGGTGTCAACATGGCGCTACTCGAGAATCCGATCCAGCGAGGACTGGGGGTCGCTAGTCCCGCCGTGGGACCTGGTGCCCAACTATGAGCACGCTATCCGTAAGCATGCCTACAAGGTCATGCTTGGCTACTGCAGGATACAACTTTGGGGCCGCACTAGTCCACGTCAAGGTGCCCTCGGTGAAGGAGCGGAGCTTCACCGCGCCGCAGGCGCTCCACGCTAAGCGCCCGCAGCCGTGGCACGCTAATCAAGAGCGGCCCGACATGAAGCTAAAAAAGAACGAGACAGAGCAGCTACGGCAGTTTTGGAAGGACTGGCCTGCTAGAGCTGCTAGACGTTGCTCGGGGCAACCGCGATACCTCAAGCTCATCCGTGAGATGCCCAACGCGGCTGGCTGGGGACCCCCACCGTGACTTCCTCGGGAAGCGGAGGAGGGGCTACCTGTTGGCATTTTACCGCACGTCTTTGAAGGGCAGCTAAAATGGCCTCTGGAGATTGCTCCCGGGAGCGAAGAGAACATGCGGAGGCCGACGGTATCGCCTTGTCGGTGCATGGTGGGTGACATCGCTACCTCGAGTGCCAGCCGCTACACAGACGGGCTACGTCCATCTGGTAGGCACCTTCGTGCGAGCTACTGGTGACACGCATCGCAGCTTGTGACGTTCGACGGGACGAGGTTCCCCCTGCGCATGCTAGTATATGCGGACGATTTGAATTTGGAGTCCATGGGCCGGCTGAAGGGAGGCGGGGGATCACTCCTAGCTACTTCTTCCTTGCGGCGCTAGGTTTTCGTTCACAAGCGGGCTATAAGATCCGTGGGGGCTTCCGGAGTGGCTATGGATGGAGAAGGAGTATCCGATTCTACATGGTTGGCCGAGTGGCTCCGCACGCTACCCGTTGCCGAGGCTCGGACTCGCGGCCAATGCGCTAGACTGGAGCGTCCTTTCTTGGGACCACTACACGCCTGGTCTTCTGCTGTCCGCCTGGCATTGGCTGGCTGACGGATCGATGCCCCACTCAAACCCTTCACCCACGCTGAGGCCGAGAATGGCCGTGCCTGGATTGGAGGCTTCCTCGAACTAGTCGAGGGATGTCAAGGATGTTGGTTCTCGCAAGAGTTCAGAGGTCAAGGATAGTTGGGCGCCGTGGGCCTTCGCTAAGGGGACCCGAGCAGGTGATCGCTGGCTACATTGGTGGGTCCGCTTCTGGGTGCCCCATGGCGACGCTTGAAGACCCCAAGGGCCAGGGTGGACATTCGGGGCTACACGGACAACTAGTCCAACGAGGCGCTACTCAGCAAGGCGGTGACGACCAAGTTCACTTCCACGCTAATCCTCATGGAGCTAGCAGAGGAGCTCTCTGCCAAGAACTGCGAGCTCCAGCTACAGTGGATCCGACGGGATCCGACGGGACCTGAATCAGCTAGCGGACGATCTCACGAATGAGAATTTTGCTAGCCTCCACCCGAACTTCCGGATTGCTCTGGACAGGGAAGCGCGAGAGTGGCAACCGGCTACTTTGAAGAGCTGGGCAGGGTGAAGAGGACGAAGGGACCCATTGCTACGAGGTTTTCGGAGAAAGCCCGGAAGCTCGGCTCCTGGTAGCCCTTCGGCTGCGCTAGGAGATCAGCTAGCCTGAGGGTTTTTCTCCGGGCGACATGGACCTGCGCCACACCGCTAAGTAGAACGTGAGCTCGGTGCGAGCTCAGAGGTCGTAAGCTAAAGCCCTTGCGTAGCTGCTACGAACCCTGGCGGTGTGTAGGGGAGGTGGTGGGTCTGGAAGTGCTAGCTAGTGTACCTCTACGTTCCGAAGCCGTGTGGTGCGTTGTTGACTGCATAGCCTGTAATGAGAGGTGTGCTGCAGCAAATGGAGCCTCTCGTCAAAGATGCCCCCAATGTCGGGGCCAACAGCCAGTAACTACGCTGGTGAAAACCGACACCCAGTGCCTTCTTCTACTTGGCACGAGGCAAGGGGGTTGCTTAATGAGGGCTGCGCGGGGGTTCGGGACACATCCAGGTTTGACGCCGGCGTCACCAGACACGAACACTGGCGTACAGTGCGACTTCGTAGGGGAGGGGCAGCTTGTTCGCGCTGCAAGCAAGCCAGCGAGAGAGAGAGAGAGAGAGAGAGAGAGAGAGAGAGAGAGGCAGGGCGAACAAAAACAAATGCAGGGGAAAAACTGTTGCCAGTCCCCAAATTACCAGTGAGAGACAAAGCCGTTGCACCCAAGAGGCATTCACATCCATCAAGACGTTGTACGTCTCTAGTTCAAAACCGAACAGTTTCTTCAGCCAGTTGTGCAAATCGCGCTCTTGATTGGAAGGATGCTTGCCCTCCCCTCCCAGCGAAGCGAAGGCACAGCTTCCCGCGGCAGCCCGTCCGAAACAGCAGCCCTAGCCAAATCGGCGACTTGTGCAACCGTTGCTCGCCCAGTGCCAAGCATACCTCCAACAAGTATACAGTAATATAGTAGAGAAGGACTGCATAATAATCTGTATAACATCAATCTACTTCCAGCGATGTTACAAAAACGAAAACGTGTTTTCGGTGTGAACACAAACACACTCCCCAACACAGACACACACACACACACCACACCACACCACACCACACCACACCACACCACACCCCACACACACACACACACGCACTCTCTCTATCCCTCTCTCTCTCTCTCTCTCTCTCTCTCTCTCTCTCTCTCTACTTCGTTCCAACACCATACTTACTGTCTCTCTCTCTCTCTCTCTCTCTCTCGACCTAGACGGTGTGATATGACGGGACACGTATGAACTCTTCAGCCGTCTCGCTGCTTTGCATGTCCTCGAATTTGCGCTTGCGCACACTCCTCAGCACAACCGGCACATAATTTATCACGATGGGTCCGTAGTGTCTGGGAACGTAGGCGTCGCGTGAATACTGCAAGGGACGATGGAGTTTGATGAGGAGCATCTACAGTGTGAATTGAGCCTTTCGGGTTTTCAGGGCTGGATGCGAGACACAAATTGAAGCTAGGATTCAAGATTGAGCTTTGTACCCAAGCCCCATTGCTAGCTAAGTCCCAAAGCGTACGATCATTTCTTCGTAGCTCTGCTTGCCCTTTGTTGCCTCCCAAAACACATCAGGCTCTGAAGTTTAATTGTGTGTACCAAAACCATACTATCCCAAGCCTTCTAAAGTAAACAGCGACCCAACCAAAGCCCCGAGCCCCTTCCAAACAGTTACCCCACTTGAACCGAAACCTCACGAGGCTCGAAGCGGTGGAGGTGGTAGTGGAGATGCTGTTGGCGATGCTGGTTTGGCCTGAGGAGCAGACTGGCTGGGGGACAGTTTAAGGTTTAGTGTTGGGGTGTTCGGGTATACAATGGTATAGGATCTAGCACCGACCGAGGAATCGGGTGTTCTTTCAGGGGTCTGCAAGTGTTCTTAAGGGTTCTTGATGGGTTCATTCTGGGCTTATGAAGGTTCTCTACCGGGATTGTGGGAGGCCCTACACCCTAAACCCGAACCTCTATCAAATCCCTCAACCCTAAACCCTAAACCCATCATACTTGTATGCACGGAGTCTTTCGTATGTGGGCAGAAATTAAAGGTGTGCTCTGAGGTTTAGGCAGGGATGGTTCTAATTCAGATAATGCTTGCAGGCTTATAATACGGCTTCAAGATTCGAACGAGAGCATGTAGAGATAACTGCAACCAACATGCATAGCTTCCCAATCATCGACATTTTACCGCAAACCATGTGAACGGTTCTCGAATCAGCGCTCGGACCATGCGTGTGCATGGAAGCATCGTGGAGCGGCAAGCAAAAACTGGCCTATATGAAAAGGCACTGAAGGATCACATCATCGGGAGGCCCTTTAGGCGCTCTTGGCTGGGGTGTCTTTCTTACCCTTCTTGGTTTTTTTGGACTTCTTCTTCTTGAGTCCCGACTG
>CAJNJA010016117.1:0-11481 GCA_905231915.1 Symbiodinium necroappetens | reverse complement strand
GCTCTTAGAGGGCTCTTTTACCAGGGCTTAGGGTCAAAAAAGGCTCTCTTACGTTCACAAAGGGCTCTTTTACCAGGGAATAGGGTCAGAAAGGGCTCTTAGGGTCACAAACGGCTCTCAGGGTCAATAATGAGGCTCTTCTAGGGCATTCTAGTGCCGTCATGTGGTGGGGTCCATTCCCGCCATATGGACCATGGCATCCGCCCCCGCATGCTGGTGGCAACGGGCCGTACGGCAACGTTCGGCCGCCGCGAGCTGCTGCAGGTGCCAAAGCGGCGGCTGCCCGGCCTGGGGACGGAAGGTGGCTTAAAAGCAAAAGCTTAAGCTGGGCATTAAGGGTTTAAGAGGTTCGTGCTTGAGGTTTCCAGCTCAGTCAGTGCAACAACAGGTCCACAACAGCGGGCACGCGTGCAGGCCAGCTACAGCAGCTGCAGGTGGAGGTGGGGCATTTGAGAACGGCCATCGCCACCTCGAGGGAGGAGGAGAGCTCGGCCAAGGAGGAGGCGGCCCGTCTGCGCAGACAGCTGAAGGACTGGGACGTGACCCCAGACCCGAAACCCTAAACTTTAAAATATGTGCATTCTGCTTTACTTAAATTCTAAATCCTAAAACCTAAACCCTAGACCCTAAACAAAATTTCGACGAACGGATTAAAACCTTAGCAAAATCCTAAACCCGGACCCACAACCCTAAAAATTAAATATGCATTCTGCTTGAATGTCAGGAGATGGAAGATGAGCGCTCGCAGACGGTGCACGCGCATGGAGTGGCGGTGGAGCGGCTGTCGAATCGCTTGTCTGAGGTGGCGGCTGAGCACAAGTCGGAAATGGACGGCCTGAAGCGTGCCTTGCCTTTTCTTTTAAACCCTAAGCCCTAAACCGAAAGCCTCGATCGTTTAATTTTTTTGATGTCTTTCAGATTCACGAGTCAAGGCAAAGTGGATCTTCTTGAACGACTTCACAAGGACGGACGCGAAACTTCAAACCCCGAGCCCTAAACACGGTACCCTAAATCACCCTGAAGGGTGAGAGCGTAAAAAGAACCTCGCCTGGCATGTCCGAGTTGTGAGAGCCTAAATCACCCTGAAGGACAGCTCCAAGGAGTGCGCGAAGCTGAAGGATGACCGCCAGGCTGAGTATGACCTGCGGGAGAAACTTCGCCACCAGAAGACTTCGTCCTCTGGCTTTATTGTTGTTTTTATAATGGTAGTAGTATCGGATAGGGGTTTTAATATGCGGCCTTTGTAGCCCAGGCTCGAGACAGCCAATAAATCGCTGGCAGCAGAGCTCAAGACCAAAGAGCAGGAGCTGATGAACGTGAAGTCACAGCTGTTTGAGGTGAAGAAGGAGGTCAAGGAGCTCAAGCGGGCAGATTCAAAGAAGTCGTGAGCTGTGTGCCACTTGGGGGCGGGGTTTTGCAAAATAGCATAATACAGCTAGTGGCTTCGCGGCTTAAAGAGGCGGGGTTGTACAAAATAGCATAATACATGCAGCGGCTTCGCGGCTTAAACTTAGCCTATAGGCTCAGACAAAGCTACGTGGACAGGTGGCACATGGCACACTGTAGGCCAGCTCTTTCACTCGGCTCTTCCGGCATGCGCAAAAAGACCGGAGCTGTTGCCACAATCACGTTGTCGAACCACCCCCTATGAAGATATGTTCGTTTGTTCCGGTGGGCTGCCGAGGCAGCAACCAGTGTCACTGCAATAACCAACTCTAAAAGTTTTGCACAATTGACAACTTGCGAACTGAGTTGATTCTCAGGCAACTACAGTAGCCCTACAACTACTGCTGCTGCTGCTCCTACTACTACTACTACTACTACTACTACTAGCCTAGCATTACCGCCTTCGCGCCCTGAGCCACTTTCCCAAGTAGCATGTTGGCCTTCGTGAATTATCTTTTCCTCTCTTTGCTTCCTTACGTAGTAACCCCATCCGGCAAACGAGGTTCCCACTGACGCTTAAGACACCCCAAAGACCGGTAAAGTCTTAACTCCTGACCCCACGAGCCTCTCCTAAACCCTAAACGCCAAACCCCGAACCCTAAACCCTCAACCCTAAACCTACCACAATACTTCTGAATGCCGCATTAATGAAAGTCTTGTGCGCCCAGGTCGTTGCCGGCTCCTGGGCAAGCCTTCGCCTCGAAGGGTTTGGGTTTATGGTTTATGGGTTCGCAAGTAGTTAATTAGTTGGGTTTCTGTTGAGGATGACCGGTCCGCCTTTTGGGTGTGCATCTGGCTCAGCCTTGTCATTTTCCTACAAACGTATCTGCACTTCGTCGTGTGGTGCGGTATTCCGGACATTTGCCTTGAGGAAGTTAGAGTGTTTTGAGCAGGCGATTGCCTTGAAGACATGAGCATGAATAATTTTAAGATAGGACCTCAGTTCTATTCCGTTGGTTTCTAGATGTGAGGTAATGGTCGGCAGGGGTAGTTGGGGGCATTTGCATTTCTGTCAGGGGTGAAGGCCTTGGATTTGTTAGAGACGGACAAAGTCTTAGATTTGAAAAAGACGGGCCAAGAGGCCCCCAAACCCATGGTTCATGGTTTCCCCAAACCCATGGTTCATGGTTTAGGGCTTAAATATTACAGGTGTTTCCTGTGGATATATGAAACCCTATCCTTTGAGGGCTCCTCCTCATCCGCTTGGTGCTGCATCCGCAATATTACAGGTGTTTCAAGTGGATAAATGAAACCCTATCCTTTGAGGGCTCCTCCTCATCCGCTTGGTGCTGCATCCGCTTGCTGCCAGTGCTTCAGGGCTTGGATTACACTTGTAGACAGATCAAGCACTCTGTACTGGCTGGTGGGCTTTTGCACTGAATGGTAGCATAGACCTGTTTGGTACACAAAGCCTTGTATTCAGTACAGAAATATCAATTTAGTATCATGGGATCTTTGAAGAAGGAGTCTGTACTGGCGAGTGGCTTTCCTGTACTGACTGACATGATTCATGCCAGCTTGTTCCAAGTCGTAGCAACTTACGATTGAGGCTTGCGAGGAAGTCTTTGCAGCCATGGCTATGGAGTCATGCGTGGCCCGCTGGGGATCTGTTGCAGGGCGTTTATGTCAAGACTTTGCTAGTGGGTTTATCAGGATTCAAATAAGTTTCGTTAAAAGAAGATGTGGATTTGAAGTCAATCAATAAGATCAGGGTGTGGCTCCATTGCAAATTACACAACCCTGCCCAGTACAGGAAACCGCTCATTCAGTAGAGCATTACATCCACATTTCACAGCCAGCAGACGAAGCTGCACAGTGCAGTAACCCTGTACTGATTTCCATACTTTGTGTACTGGATATGATCGGAGATTGGTTGGTACAGAAATGCCTCTAAATAGTATAGGTATAGGCATAGGATTATGTGTTCTGGCCTTCAGATGCCACTTCCCATGTAAGCTATGTAGTTTGGTTGAATCACGACGATAGACAGGGAAACGGTTGGGCTTCCGTCACATTCCTGTCATCTTGAGAATCCGTGTGCAGAAAACTGAGAAAATGTTTGTGCTGTGAAGAGTGACGTGAGAAGACTCGTCCGCAATCTTGAGGTTCGGTTGGCGACCAAAAATTGCAATCAGTGCTTGTGGCAGGTCAAGGGGAAGGAGTGGAGATCACGGTGTGTTTTTCAGGACATGGATGGATGTTATAAGACGTACCTCCAGGAGGCACCGCCAGGGCAGCCATTTGGATTGGGGTGCATCTTGTGCGCTTCCTATGCGGACTTCATGAAAGTGGCCAACAAAACTCCATTCCAGGACTTCAGCAAAGGACGTGAGGGAAAGCTGCAGCTGGAGGACTTGCTCCGGCATGGCAACCGGAGCAAGCGAAGCTCCTACCACTGTCGGTTCCATGAGGAGGCATTGCACTGGCGACTGAAGGCCTCCATCCCACCACGGGCCAAGGATGATTCTCAGGAAGACGCCCCAGTGACTGCTGTGCAGTGCTTGCTGAGTTTGGAGACCCTCTGGTCCAGCCTTGGGGCTCAGAGTCTTGAATACCAGCGCCGGTGCGAGGCACATCACAGGACAGCGGCTTTTCAGGAGAGTTCAGGATTCGGGCTTGAAAAAGCTAGCCTGGGGATTCTGTCGGTACCGGACAAGTCGGGTCATAATCTGGACCGACATAGAAGCGAGGTTCATCCCATAGTTCTACTGCCATCCTGAATCCCCTGCTCTTTATTAGATTATTGGCAAAACCACAGAGCCTTGCTGCGTTGGGGTCAGCTCCTGGAGGAGTGATCCGTTGAACGTTCCCCTGGCCAGAAGTGACAAGGGCACCCACGGCAGAATCTTGGATTCCTATGCGTCCGCCCTTTTTGACTTGGACCGCAAGGCCATGAAAACGCAGGTGCTTTGCGTTGGTCTCGCGGAGGACAGCTGGTGTTCCGGGTCCGCCGCTGTAACGTCACGTTGTCGTTTTTGGTGCGTGTTTGGACTTCCGGCATCGGTGTGCTCGGTGCGCCCCCGTCAGGACGTTCGAGGTGGCGTCGAGTTCCTGCGCGCCCGTGTTGTGACGAAGGACATGTCACTTCGATGCTTTGTCTTGGATGTCCACGACATCCAGGGAAGCAAGGCTTCATGTCTGCATGAATGTCAATTGTGACAACTCAAAATGGCGTATAGTGAGTGACTTGATAAGCGGCTGCAGACTGAGACGTCTGTCATCTGGTCAGGCGCATGAACGTCATATAGTTTAGTGAGAGCAGTACAAGGACTAAGAGTGTGTGTGTGCACCTTGGTTCCTGACTTGATTTCATGAATCATGGAGAGGCTTCGTTGGAGAAGGCTCGCCAAATCTGGTCTGCGTTGGAGAAGTTCGCTGCTGGTGACAACAAGATCTTGCAAGATTTCGAGCATCGCCTCAAGGCTGTGCTGGTTTCTTTGTGTTCACGTCCATGTTGCCATGCCCGGCTTGGCACTGCATGGAGGTGTTCACCGCGGACGGCGAGAGCGCCGAGCCTCTCGCGGCTCGGTTCTGCAAGGACTGAAATCTGTGAGTGTGCACTTGCCACATGGTTGACGGTGCTGCTCTTCAATTGCTGTGTGCTGCTTCACATATCACGGCTGACTTTGAGTGTTAGAAAACGTCTGGGCGGTGGCGGGTCGCTGTGGCATCACACGTGTTCTGTTCTTTGGAGTAGCGGGGGTCATGCTCTATGTTCACCTGGGTCCTGCTTCCTTCATGTTCAGGAGTTGGGGCACTTGAAGGGCTTGAAATCGGTACTACGATGCCGACTCCATGCTGGGCAAGGCTCCCTGCAGAAAGCGATTGCTGCTGATCCCTCCTGCCAAGAGATGGTGCAGGCATTGATAACTGCATATTCGCCTGCAAACGACGACAACAACTTGGGGTCCTTGGCCAGGGGCTTCCACAACTCGTGCAGGCTCAAGCACTTATTTCATGAGAACGTGGTACGGGCCTTCGAATCCTTGGATGGCAAACTGAAGTCCATTATTTCATTTAAGTATGCTGCCCAACGTTTCGATTCAATTTTGGATATCGCGCAACTTGTGGTGCTCCATGTTCGCCCGATAGTAAAGGCACTCCTCGAGTTCAGGATCCAGGACCCCAAAAAAAGCAAATGGGTTGAACACCTTCTCACCTTCTTCACAGGACCAAAGCTCTTGCTGTTAGCCTTGCTTTGTGAACTAGCAGCCTCTGCGAGTCGTTACCACCACAAGTACGACAACCTCGGGGCGCAGCCTGGCCTAGTGACGAAGTCTGCCCATTGGTTGCAGAACCTTAGCGAGGAATTGCACAGGCTGTTTTGGTTCACCCATGGCGAGCCATTGGTTTTCTCGGATCACTTTACAGCAGGCTACGTGTCCATAATGCGGTCAAGCTACGATCTGCTTGTCGAGGAAGGTGTTATAAGTGGGGAACGGCTGATTTTTTACAGGCCCGGCCTCCGAAAGGGCCCTGGCGAGAGAACTAGGATCTATCCAGAATGTTGCTACACTGTACTTACAAGCGCTGGAACCTGGTGATGTGAGCGTCGCGGCGTCTCTGAAGCCGTTCGATGTGGAGTTCTGGCAAGAGAACTTCAGTGACGATGCCCTGCCACGGCCCAAGGGCCTCAGCCTAGAAGTATGTGTAGTTGCGAGAGACGTCATCTTATGTCAGCACAGAGGTCAACGACTTTGAAGCCCTTGGCCGACATTCTTGGTTCAGACGTCTGTGCCTGAGACTAGTACTAGTTCATCAGTTCCCACTGACACATTGCATCGTAGCGGTTGTATATTCTCTACCTTACATACTCGTATCTTTCCAGCCCTTGTGCTGGAGGCCAAAAGCTTGGCCAACGAGTACCTGACTTGTCGGCCCACAGTGCTTCAGCTGCGAAGGCTTGCTGGTTTTCTTGGTTCTAGGAGCAATTTGGTCTGCAACTTCAGCATGCTCTTCTGGCAGGAATGGGATCATCGACACTGCTTGGCTGCAAGCGGCTGCTCATTGGTCGGACAAACTGCCATTGCTGAGAGAGGCAGCCTGAAACTTAGAGCTGATTTGACACGAAGCACAATCCTCGGACTCAGACCAGCTCTAATATGCATGCAAGTTTGATGCTAGTACTCCAGGTCGCATTTATGCAATGCACATTTTCCTCCACGGCAGAGATAGAGCAACAGTTTGCTCTGTTGGAGATGCTGTCAAAGGGACGGAAAGCCCGCACGAGCATCGATCACCTTCGCAGCTTCATGAAATGCAGATTGAACGGCCACTTCGTTGGCAATGAGCAGTGCCTTCCATTCTACATGTTAGCAACCTTCTACCTACGTGTGAAGAACGGGTTTCATAAACATTTGTCAGATATAGTTGCGCAAGGCCTGCCGCCTTCGCAGTTCGTGGAGTGCCGCCAGCTAGATGGGAATGCCGTTGGCCGATACATCCCTTCGGAGCATTGTTCTCGAACGCAAAGGGCATTCTTGCAGTTGTATGGCCTGGCCAAGAACACGAAGAAATCCGTGCTGCCAAGGCGGAAGACACTGAAGCCTTCAGAAAATGCAGAGGCCAGCAGCGAGCGTCTTTCGATGGCTGGTTTGAAGCGGCAGAGGCGAGCTCAGCTGGAAGTCTTGCAGCCGAAGACAGATGTTGCAGATTTGGGGGAGCTCGCAGCAACTGCCGCACAGAGCTCCGCTGACCGGCGGGGAGAGAAATATGAGAAGCTGGCCCGCGCATTGCAGACAGAGGTCGCATCGCTGCACAGCTGCAAATCAGTCAAACGGCGGTAGCTCTTGCATGAACAATTCTTCAAATAGCTTGTCTTGTGCAATATCGACCATTGCATCGTGCAGGAAGAAGCGGCAGTTCCAGGAGGATGTGCTGCAGTTCGGGGATCGAACACAGACAACCAAGAAGCTCAAAGAACATCAGAACAGAGAGAGTTGCATGAAGGCGGACTTGGAGCGCCTGCAAAAGGTCAAGCTACCAGGTCAGCCAAACCTGGATGCCTGCAGCGTTTGTGCTGTGGCATGTGCAGCAGAGGATGCTCGGGCTCTGGAAGCCCTGCGGTTGAAGGTTGAGGTCTGGGACAACACTAAGGAGCAGTTTCAGCGTCTTCGTGGATGCCAATTGCTTTGGTATGCCAGCAGTTATGAACTTGAAGTTGGGATGACGCTGGGGCCGGAGCAGAATCGGAAGATGACTGCAGTTCTGTTGGCCACCAGGCTTCTGGGTGGCTTTATAGGTACACAGAATTGGCTCCAAGCCTGCACATCAGAGGGCCGACTGATACGGCCAGTGTTGCAGCTGAGATGTTCTTTGGGCGTCCCGACCGAGGTTTGCTTCCATAAGTCTTTAAAGGCCGAAGTGGACCTGGAATGTGCAGCCGGCATCACCAGATGCCTGGAGGGTGCCACTCTTGCCGGGAAGCCGGCCTCTTGGCAAGTGCGTGCGAACTGGAGGGATGTACAGAAGAAGGAATGCTTGGTTCTCGTTGGTGATAAAGTTGTCCGCAAGCCAGAGGGCTTGAAAGATCTTGCGGCAAAAGCCATGAACGAAGGCAAGATCGGCATCACATCCTGTATGTTGCATCTTTTCCACCAGCGCACAAAGTGGATCGAACCCTAGGGACTTCCTCTGTCTCGGTCGTAGATTACTCAAATACACCGTGAGGCACAGAATAGCCACGAGTCTAAACATTTCAGAGCAAGTTCCTGGGGAAAAGAACGAGCAAGAGATCGGAGATCTTTGGCTTCTGCCTGCCAGCGTGCGTACTGCATCGAGAAAGAGAGTTGAGGGTTTCTTGCGAATCGGAAGGACCCACCGCCTAAGGCTAGTCTGGCTCTTGATGTCCTCCCAGCTCCTGCTTCGCAGGTTATCGGCTTGCGGCTCCCCGAGCAGCCTGCCTGCCACACTGGGCTGGAGCAGGTGCAGCATTGGAACATTGTAGCCGCGCAGACCTCGGAGACCCAGGGCCAAGTCTTGAACGCTAAACCCCAAACCCTAAATCCTCCAGTTCGGAAGCCCTCAGCCATGAAGCTCGGCCGGCCCACGAGGAGCAGCCGCCGCTGAGTCGATGAAGCAGCTCGAGTGCTCGGCTCCCGGGAAGTCAGGGCTTAGGGTTTGGGGGTTTAGGCTTTTAGGGTGTAGCGTTTAGGGTTTAGGGTTCGGGGTTTAGTTTGGGGTTTGGGGTTTAGTGTTTGGGGTTTAGGTTTTAGGGTTTAGGAGAGGCCCGTTGTGTTACGTACCGGAATGTGTTTTGGAGGTAGGCGGAGGTTCCCACTGTAGCTTCCTCCGAATATGTTAACAGTACTGTACTAATACTAATTTAGTACTATTACTGCACTGCCTGGCTACACTACTGCCCTCGCTTATGCTAAGGCTTAGGCTATTCCTACTACTACCGCTACTACTGCTACTACTACTACTACTGCTGCTGCTACTACTACTACTACTACCACCACCACCACTGCTACTACTACTACTACTACTGCTGCTGCTATCACTACTACTGCTACTACTGCTACTACTGCTACTACTGCTACTACTACTGCTGCTGCTGCTGCTGCTGCTGCTGCTACTGCTACTGCTGCTGCTACCACCACCACTTTACTACTACTACGACGACGGCTACTAGTACTCCTACTGCAGGTGGTGCTGCTGCTCCTCCCTCTCCTCCTCCTCTCCTACTTCGACGACGACGACTACTACTACTACCACCACCACCAAACCCCAAACCCTAAACCCTCAAGTTCGGAAGCCCTCAGCCATGAAGCTCAGCCGTCCCACGAGGAGCAGAAGTCGAAAGCCGCCGCTGAGTCGATGAAGCAGCTCGAGTGCTCGGCTCCCGGGAAGTCAGGGCTTAGGGTTTAGGGTTGTGGGGTTTAGGCTTTTAGGGTGTAGCGTTTAGGGTTCGGGGTTTAGTTTAGGGTTTGGGGTTTAGGGTTTTAGGGTTTATAAAGGGGTTTAGGAGAGGCTCGTGGTGTCAGGGAGGCTTTGCCGGCCTTTGGTTTTTTTTTAAGCGTCGGTGGGAACCTGATTGGTCGGATGGGTTTACTATGCAAAACACACAGAGAAAGAGACAATTCACGATGAGTACTAGTGGCAGGAACACGGCAGTAGCTTGGCAATCAGCTCAGTTCGGAAGTTGTGACTTTCCCAGGTCTTAGCATCGACTGCTTGCTGAGCCAGGTTGGTCGATTCAATTGTGCACACTTCGAGGGTTGATTATTGTAGTGAGACGGGTTGCTGCCTCGGCAGCCCACCGGACCAAACGGACATGTCGGTGCGGGTTTCCAGATGGATTCTAAATGCACTCATAGCGGGTCGTTCGATAACAAAAAGTGTAAACTTGCATTTCGCTTCCTTCGAGGCCCGCTGAGGGTCTTCCTGCCTGTGCGCGGCCAGCACATGTAGCAGCCGCGCTCGGGACCCAGAGCAGGATACATGTCACCAGAGCAGCCGGGTTTGTAGGGATATCGCATGGGATTTTGATAAATATTCTTCCCCCACAGCATGCGAACAAGGCATCCTGAATCAATTTCCATGTCTGATTTGCCTGCGCTCAGACGTGTTTGCTTGCATGTACACCTGGGAGCGGTCAGCACATGTAGCAGCCGCGCTCGTGCTTCATCCGAACATTTCTCTCTTAGCAGCGGCCGCTGGTTCATTGAACACCGAGGTAGGTGCGACACTGTGGTGCAAACATGACTGGCAAACGGGCCTCGTCGAAGCAGCCTCAGCCGAAACAGGTTGCCAAAAAAGCAAACACGGCGGCAGGGGCCACGTCGGAGCCTGTTGCGTCAACTGGGGGCCTCTTGCGTGGTTCGGCTGAGATGCTGATTGAAAGTTCGAAAGGGCAAGAGTCATCGGTCAGGGAGATTGCGGAAGCCATTCTTGTTCCAATGCTGGACGAGCTGCAGTGGCTGGATGAGCAGTCAGACGATCCAGTCTCCTTTGGGGGCCAGATGGCTGTGACAGCAGACTTCTACAAGGAGGCCATGACGAAGAATGGCAAGTGTTCCTGTGTTGTGCCGTTCCGATGGTTGGGACTTGTGCCTTGCCCAGCAGGACGGACAGCCCATTGTGTCGAGTGTACTCTCAGCGCATGTACATAGCACAGTGTATACTTCTGGGTTCGTTTGAAACTCAGGCACTTGAGCATCAGGACATGATTCCTGTACTTGGCACAGTGAAGAGATGCTACAATCACTTCTTCGCAAAGGCCGGCCCTGCAGCCATGATGCAGTTCCCGACGGTCGTGCAGGCCAAGTCCACGGAAGCAGTCCCAGACAAAGGCTTCTTCGATACCATGGATGGTGCCGTCTTCAGATTGGCGTGGCTCTTTGGGTACTCTAAGTGCCTCCACGACCCGGTGGAGCTTGCAAAGTATCGTGCCTCGGCGCTTTCCATCCCTGTGGTCTTCGAAATTGTGTCCGACAGTGTCGTCTTGAAAAAACTCCAATTGGACCAAAACAAAAAGGCGGAAGAGGCTTTCGCCGGCTTGATCGGCTACAAGCTGACTCGTATGGCTGTCAAGGCGCAAGAGGAGTTGAGGTCCAAGAACCGGCCCTGCGGCCAGGAGCAGGTGTTTGAGTATCTCAACGCGGGCGTGCAGTGGACGGCTGCCGATGCTGTCTCTTTGAAGTCTGTTCAAATGGCCATTAAAGTTCACAGCAGGCTCAGCCCCCATGCGTGCAACATTCTGGACCAGTTCGAAAGCATCTTCAGCAAGAACTTTCCATTCAGTCTTGTGCAAGGGATCGATGCGGTGTGCCAAAAAACAGCAATGCCATCGAACCCAGCTCTGGCAACGAGGTGGGTTTTGTGTGCAAGTCCAGTCTGCATGGGTTGTGTCTTTGCAATAAAGAGTAAGTCGGCTTGCTTGAGGTTCCTGGAATATGTGCTGGAGGCCACATTCGTCCGCCAGCTCCGTGGCAACAACACTGGCAAGGCCGGCCATGGTAGAGTCTGGTCTCTCTCTCTCTCTCTCTCTCTCTCTCTCTCTCTCTCTCTCTCTCTCTCTCTCTCTGTGTTTTA